>JANHGL010009305.1:16979-44815 GCA_024611195.1 Ceyx melanurus | reverse complement strand
AGGGTGAGTGTAGAGAGGATGGAGCCAGACTTTTCTCAATGTCATCCAATGACAGGAAGAGAGGCAATGGGTGCAAGCTGGAGCAGAAGAGGTTTAGGGTCAACACAAGGAAGAACTTTTTCTCAGTAAGGATGCCAGAGCTCTGGAACAGGCTGCCCAGGGGGGTTGTGGAGTCTCCATCTCTGGAGACACTTAAGACCTTCCTGGATTTGTTCCTGTGTGACTTGGTCTAGGTGATCCTTGTCAGGCAGGGGGGTTGGACTAGATGATCTTCTAGGTCCCTTCCAACCCCTAACATCTGTGAATCTGTGACCTCTCTGTCACCTGTGTTTGCACAGAGATTAGCCCTGTGTGTGTGTGTGTGTTTTCATTCAGGATCTGCAAATTCATGCAGAAAGACCTTACCTACCTAATCTTGGCTCACAATTGGCTCTTGTCAAAGCATTCCCTTGAGACAGAGTCCACTCCAGCAAACTATGATAATTCTGTCCCTCAAAAAGTTACTGCAGTTAATAAGAGACAGTATGTAAAATAAATACTTATATACAATGAAGTTTTCAGCACTCTTTTTTTTTTTTTTTTTAATTTAAAAGATTACATTTACTACAGATAGACAGAAAAAGCCTCATGGTGATAGATGAGAGAAAAGAGACTGTTGGGTTTTAAAGTTAAAACTTCCAGGCTTTTCATCAGGACTGATGAATGAATTTGACCTGTGGCTCAAAGATACGACTTTCATAAATGTTCAGGTTCTAGTTGTAGTGGTTTTATTTATCCTGCGAACAGCAGGCTTGGAAATAGGTCAAACCATTTTATTTTGTTCTGTTGCACAACTCTTCCTCATTCTGAGGCAAGGAAGATTCTTCTAGGAATAAGAGCAATCCTACCTCTTCCCTTTCAAACCATGCTGTCCATACAGAGATTTAATAATGGATAACAGTGACTGATAATGATAATGATGGACAGCAGAGTCTACTAGGAGCTGAACTAAGTGCAATACCTAAAATTCAAAGACACTGGATAGAGAAACTTAACATTTGCACTCTAAGTTGTATCTCTTACTTTATACTACAAAAAAGCAGAAAAAAACCCCCAAACCCAAAACAAACTAGTGACAATACACATTCTACTAATGATTATACCAAAAAAAGTCTTATGTGAAATCATACTCAAAACAGGCTAGCAGTAGAAAGAAGCCTGCATCTGAGCTTATTGCTTGGTCCGTGCCTGCATATTTAATCCAGAGAGATGTCAGTCTAAGCTCCTGACCAAAATCACGTAGCCAGACATTTCAGGTTTAAATAAATAAATATCTTATGTCTATCTGAATCCACACTGTTGAGAAATTTTAGTTCATCAACAATGTTCTGATTCAGGGAACAATGGACTAAATAAACTGTATTTTATGTATTAACTGTATTAATGTATTTACTTTCAGAGTAATGCCACTTCTTTGAATAACTATCTCTTGTCCTCTTGTGTAGCATTTGAAGTATATTTGCTTGTGAAAGAACCAAATGCAAGTTTTTCTAATATACTTACATATGCTACAGATACAGCTTTTTCCTCATCTGGTAATAACTTTTCTCCACTCTTTCTATCTCCTCTCAATATATCCTCAAAGTGTTCAGATATTAATTCTTCCCTTCCTTTTTCCAGTGTTACATGGCCTAATGCCACCACAATTGCTCTGCACACTTTTATTGGCAAATAATGACCATTTAATCAGCGATTTGCCAATCCCAATACATCAAATTAACTATAGCACCAGTGATGATAAGAATACATGTTTACCAAGATTTCTCTTAAAAAAAAACAAAAAAAAAAGTAAACAATCACAAACTATGCAGAAAAAGGAAAGACTGGCTAAGTGTGGTAAATCTGACCATTTCAGAGCAAACTAATTACCTTGCTGTTTAGGTGACTGCCCATTTTACATCAGTCTCTTCAGGTAATCTGTCTACAGCCATGACAGTATTTTCAAACAGAAGACTTAATCTTGGGGCTCAGATGCTTTCACCTCTCTCTGGGAACCAGCCACTTAATCTGACCAAGCAGCCATGACTGCAATGTATTCTTATTCCCGTAGCTAATACAATAATGGCCAGAGCAGTGGTTGTGCTCAGTGAATTGAGGAGTTAGACAATTTGTTGTGGAATTACCTCTTCCTAAAACTTCTCACTGCCTCAGTTTGCCTCTGTATGTTTGAACAGTTTAACTGTAAATAGAAGAAGCACTTTCATGTTTGCAGTTACGCACAGAAGAGTGGGACTCATTCTTTCAGCTCAGGTTCTAAGCAGCACTGAGAAATTAGTAAGAATACCTGAAGATGGTTTGTTTCCATGTCTTTACTCTGCTTAGGAGCTGCATAAGTTAGGAGCATGTGGCTTCTTTTAAAATAATTTGCTTTCAGAATACTCATGACTCTTCTTCATGCATGCAGAAATCACTAGATACACTCAGTGTATGTAGGAGAAGGGTTTTAGTCACTACATTAAATTTTATTTGAGCCCTAAAACTCATTTGAAACTTGATAACCTTGCAGATTTAGTTAGGCTTCCACGGTAGGAAGGCAGGCCAAGGTAGCTTAATGTCACTTCACAGAGGCCAGAAGTAATGACTTTGGCACAGGCTGTAGACTATACAAACATTTTATTGACTATTATCTAACGAAATTCTTGAAATAAGAACTGAACAGCTTGCTTACAAAGATAGTAATTCTCTTTGTAAACATAAGTAATTATGCTTCCAATACAGTTCCAATAATGTTTATGTAATACAGCATGATCAGATAAGTAAAGATATGAGGAAATCTTCAATCTATATAGCAAAATGAGCAGTTAGAGGACAGAAACTACCTGAGGATATCACTGTGTTAGCACATTATATATGGTCTGCACACACGAAACCATTAACAGTGCAATGCACTACAAAATTTTGTCTTGATACCATTTCTTTGAGACAACAAAACTGTTCATTTGTACTTTCCCAGTATATTAGATACAAAAGGTAACAATAAAAACTAAACCTTAATACCTCCATGATTTATAAGCAAATATACTAACAATATAGTTATATATATATAGTATATAACAAATATACTTGTTTCTTTTATATTTGATTTGAGGTAAACAGAGATAGTGCTGCTTAAGGTCATGAATCTAAACCACTCAGATTACACATATCATTTGGGAATGTTCACAGGAAGGATCAGTTTCACAGGGCAGACAAATAAACTGCTGTCCCCTGCATAACAGGATTAAGATAAAATCTGCTCTTCTAGTATTCATATATTGATTAATGCTACTGAAGACCAATATAGAAAGCTTCTCACCAACTCACATTGTATCTGAAGATTATGTGAAGACTAAATGAAGCAGTGCAGCCAAAGAACTCGTTTGAAACTGCAACCCCCCCCCAGTTAAAATTTCTAACTAAATGACATGTATTTGGGTCTTACAAAAATGCCCATTGTGCAAAATAGGCAGCAAGTTGCACAAAGCAAATTCTGCTGGTTTGTTTGTTGGGGTTTTTTTCTTTGTACATGCAGAGATTTCCAGATAAATTACTGATGTGATTCTGCATGAAAAGTACCTACGAAGGTCAAGTCCTTATATTATGAGGAAGTTAATACCAGCTGCATTGATTCAAATTAACAAGTAAGAGGGCAAGGCTGCTTTACCCACTTACAATTTTTAATTCCTAGTAGAAGAATCTTTTGTATATAGCCCCTGTGAAAAGACACAATGCAGAGAGTGGGTATATTAGTTACACACTGTCAGGACAGCTTTTGCATTGTACCTACTGACACAATGATAAAGCCACAGATAGATCAACTTAATCAAAAATCAATTCCTTGTTACAGGGTTTTTACAGTTGTGCTAGAAGTGTCTTGAAAAGATCTGCTATTCTCACTGCAGGTGTATAAAAGTACTAGCAACTATTCATGTACCTTAGAAATGGTAACTGATAAATCACTTTCTACAGTAGCAATAATGTTCTCTGCTATAATGAGACATGACACTATCTAATAAGATAGAGGAATGAGGATCAGTGTAGGAAAATGGAGTTTAGTATTTAACAGATTTTCAGATCTGAAAAAAAAAAAATCTGTTATTTTGAAGCCAAGTACCAACCTTGAGAGAGCAACATTGCAGGTGTTACATATTAACAACAAACTGTCTTTTTTTTTTTAAACAGTTCTTAAATACTTACACTATTTTGTGAAACTCTTAAGCTCACTCAGTACAATTACATCTTCCATGATGATAACTTAATAAAAATGTCTTCTAACTAGTAAGGCAATGTTCAGCAAAAATAGAAGAATTATAAATGTAAATGTAAATTTTCAACCTTTTCTCGTATTTTATTTACACTACTAGGTGGGGTTTTTTTTCCACTTCCAAGGAAGTGTTTACAGGAAAGTGCACAATTGAGTGGGGTTGGGTTTTATTTTCTTCCCTGTCCCCCTCTTCCTTTTATTTTCATAGCGTTATATGACTAATGGCCAGTGTGCCCATCTTAATAAGAAAATCATGTATATCAGAGATCATAAAATTATATATACATTAACTTGAAGTGGATAGTTTAAGATGCAGGGATTACTACTTGACAAACACAAAAGATATTACTGAGGAACTGAAGTTGCAGCTGAAGACTTTGGTGCTTCTCAGGTGACATTTTGGGAATTGACATGGAGAGAGATGCCAAATACAGACTGAAGGCCAAATTAATTCAAAAGAAACCACAGCTTTGAGGGGTCACAGAATGGAGGCAGCTCAGGACTCTGAAATATTACTAACGTTTCAAAGCTTCACAGCAGAAGTGAAATCCCTTGGAAAAGAATGTGGCAATGGAGAAAGGAACACTAAGAGAAAGGATAGCCTTCCTGTTCTTATGAGCATACCTGTAAGAAATTTCACCCAATAAATTATCTGAACCTTCATCTGAAACAAAAGATGAGGTCAAAGTGAAACAACTCAAATGTCTGCTTGATAATACAATGAGAGAAGCATTGGTAAACAACTGCTTTCAGAAACTTGTGAAAGATAGGAAATAATTAATTATAGGAGTAATAGAAATGCAAAACAAATCATTTGTAAGTGGCATAAAGGTGGCTGAAATTTAGAAAGGATGGAATTAAGATTAAAATTGTAGCACAGTATTGCAGTCTTAAAAAAGACTGATTAAGGAAAGATAACATTTGTTGTAGGTAGGAAAATATTTCCTGGGAAGAATTCATGCAGATACATTATAATTTCTGCATCAAGACTGGAAAACAGCTAAAATTTTTGTAAGATTCTGTGAGATATATAAAGTAGCATTACTTATATAATTCCTACTGATTTAGCATTTCTCTTCATATCCATATTAATACACAATGGTAAGTCTCAGGCATGTATGGATATGAATATATAATAGCTAAATCAGTCACTCCCCAGTTCTGGTAAACATTGAAGATGCTCTGAAAAAAATGTGCAATATTTGGTTGAGAAATTCTGAGGTAATTAATATTATTTCAAATTAGGATCCAAGAGAGAAACAGATTGAAACTCAAGGAAATGGGGTTTAGTATGGTAGACAGAAAAAATTGGAAGATGGTTAATAGAGTTGACAGAAGAATCCAAAGATCTGATTGTGGAGGTGGAGGCACTGAATTTAAATAAAAGTGCAGTATCTGGAGTTCTCATAAAGAGAAAAATCAGAAGGATGGCAGTCTGCTTGGATAAGTAAGCAGAAAAAACCAAAATGTTAAGAGTAAGTGAAAATATCCACAAAGATGGACAAAAGATCAATGAGTTACATAAATTAAAGTCAGAAATACAAAAGTCCACAAGCATTTTTGAACTGCACTTTCTAAGGAACCTAACCCAGCAGAAGATTCATTATCTCAAGAGAAGGCAACGGAAATGACTGCGTCAAATGCAGAAGTAAGTTCACTTTGGTAATATTGAAGGGCAATAAAATCTGCAAACAGTGATATTTATATAATTCTAATAGCAAATTTCTGATTAATCATTCAGTGTAAAGATTGTAAAGCAGGAATAAGGAATAGAAAGCCTATCACTATCCTTACTCTTAGGAGTATGTATGAAGGAAAAGGAAAGCAAAATGCCTCAGCTAGCTACAAGCTCATTAATTGGACTCCTGATCAGAAATAACTCAGATATGAAATGACAAAGAAAAGGTAATTGTACATGGAGGGAAGAGACCTAAAATCAACGTGGTTTTATTAAACATGAGAATGTGCCTTTGTTGCCTTATCACACTTCTCAAACAAACACAATGTATCCATGATAATTCATCTCAATTTAAGCAGAACCCCTGATATAAATGCCTCATGGGAAATTATTATGTAATGCAGGAAAGATAAGGTTTTAGACATGGGCTGTAAAATGAATGAATAATTGACTTACAGTATAAAAACCTACACAAACAGGGACTCAACAACAAAACAACCAACCAAAAAAAACTAGTTATGTTGAAAGGTAGGTTATCAGGAGGGAGATAACAAAGACATTCTTTAATAACTGATCTTGAGAGTGACCCCATTTATTATTTTCACTGGTGACTTTAGCACAAGAAAGTTTGGCAATGACAAATTTCAGAGGCGGTATTACTGCTGAAGAGTGTATTGTGGTCCTTCAGGAGTAATTATGTGACTTTGTAGATTAAAAACAACCAACCAAAAAGAAAAGATGTGAAATGGAAATGTGCAGGCTATAATTTCATGCACTTAGTGAATAGCAAGAATGTTTGTCCTGAGATCAGAGGGGCTATATTGGTTGATCCTGCCATTGTAGGTGATCATTATGACAGGACTGAAAAAAAACCCCCCAAAAAAACCCAAAAAAAGGAGTTTCTAACTCACAAGAACTGATAAGTCTTCAGAGACAGGGAACTAGGTGTACTTATCTACAAAGAACTGACAATGCCTCATAGAGAATTATTTATAGATGTCTGATACATATTTTAAAATACAAGATTTATCTAAACCAGTTTGGTGTAGAGAAGAGCTTCTAGGCTTATTAGAGGAAAAACATGACATGAAAACAATCCAGCTTTTTCATGCTATCAAAATGAAAGCTGAAATGATCTGTAGTTACCCGGATATGAGACAATTTATGTTACTTAGGAATATTAAGTTGTTGTGGGTTTTTTTTTGTTGTTGTTGTTGTTTGGTTTTTTGTTTGTTTTTGTTTTGTTGATTTGTTGTGAATGGCTCACAGGGTAAAGAGTCAATGTCTGTATACACTTGCCCAGGTACACACAGAAAAATCTCCCACTAGAACTGAAGACCTATGCATGTCTGGAAGACATGAAGTAAGTCTGTTAATCCTTTATCAATGCAATAATATCAATCATTTGATACAAGTCAGAAAATCCATGTCAAACTCAGAATAGCTGTCTGATACTTCCCAAAAAGATTATCTGTAAAAAGCAGCTAATGATATAGAATCCCTATCTGCCAATGCCTTCAGTGTTTCCTTTCCTACACATTTCCTTCTAGCACTTACATAAAGTAAACTTATATATATATAAAATAAAATTTATATCAGTACCAAAGAAGGAGGAAGAACATTCTGAATTCCTCCTTATTACTGCTACATGGTTCAGAATCTGATTCACACTAGCACAGTACTGTCAAGCCCATAACTTTAGGATGATTCTTCATGGTTTTCCTTGAACCTGAGGCTCTGGAGTCATGAGGTAATTATTATAAAGAAAATATAGCTTTGTGAAGGATAAAACATAATTAACTTTTATTTGTGAACCTGAGAATCTGTGGGTTAGAAGTTTTGCTGATTGCTCACCATATCACCTACAATACAAGCATACAAAATATATTGACCTGGTCTAGATCACAAGATGCAAAAAAGATTACCAAATAATAAAAACCTATTCAATATATACTCAACACAGTTCCAAATACACTCATCCAATAGTTCAGCTTGACAAAAAAACAAAACAAAACAAAATAAAAATCAAACCCAAAAAAACCTCAGCACTGGTCATCTTACAAACAGCAGTGAAACAGTTATGAAACACCTTAGTTCTGCCCTACCAAATGGCAAGCAAGGGCCTTTATATGGTCAAACTGCAGTATACAGCTAAACTTCAACAATGTCCAGACTACAGAACACACAAGCCATGTATTTGAAGCTCAGATTAAAACCTTCAAAAGCATAGAAACATAAAAGTTTCTCACAGTTACATCTGACCTATATGCCCACTCGTGGCTGAATGTACATTGGACCTCAGATTCCACAGGTGTTATAGGAAGTATTTTTATGGAGGATGCAGGAATAATTTGCTATGCTGAAGTATAATTCTATTTCTCTTATGCTGCAATTTTACAGTTAGCAAAGATAGAAAGTACAAAGTCTCAAAGTAATTTTAATGTTTTTTTTTTAATTTTTAAATATTTGGTTCATCAAGATATCTACTGCTGCTCTAAAGAAATAGAACAGTGTATTTCACAAAGCCAGTGTTCTGGCAGTGAATAGTTTAGGTATTTTTCCACCTTTTCTGCTCTTCTCACTCCAATGCAAAAAAACAGCTAAAAAAACCACAAATATCCCACTCCTCCCAAGGTAAGATATTGATACAGTCAACACAAAAGTAGAATAAAATATAAGCTTAGCATAAACTCTGTGGTGCCTTTTGAACGTATGAATATCTAGGAAAAAAGGGTTAATGCTTATAGATACCACAGAATCACAAAATTACTCTCTCCAGTGTGTCCATTTAAAAAAAAATTAACCCCTCTCTTTCTTCTGCAACCATTTAAAAATTAGACCTGGGTCAAAGTGCAGGTCTCATTTTTCTCCTTTGGGATCTTGACATTATTATATCTAATTCCCAATTACATCAAGGATTGTGGAATGGAGAAAAGCACAGAAGGAGTTTGTAGCCTTTTTTTTTTTTCATTCCCTCTTTCCTATGATTCTTTTTTTGATTCATGAATTCAGACTATGAAAAAAAGAAAATACCCTCATTAATGCTTGTCAACAAAATGACTGAAAATTGACAGAGACACTAGTATCTTACATTATTCTAAAGATATACAAGAGAATATGTGATGCCAATAAGTATCAAGCAGATTGTCCAATATAAACCAATGATTTATCATTTACTTTCCCAATTACAAGAAGAAATAACCCAAATTAAGTTTCACAAGGTACCAGTATGTGAAGTGAGCAATGTCTGTGTTCCAATTTAACTACCTCAAATCACAGGTTTGGAATAAAGTCTTGCTCATGTTGTAGCAAAGAAAAGAACATCACGAGCCTTGCTGGAGCTAACTGTTCATCTTCCTGGAAGTGAGTAAGAAACTAACCTTGTGCTTCCTTAGGCAACAGCAGCAGCTGAGACAGTCATTCTCTGGGCAATAGCACTGATTCCTGAAATCTATTCCCTGATGTTGGCCTTCTGCCCGCACGCATATAAAAGAAATAAAACCCACAAGGTCAGGTTCTCCAGATAATTGCAGAGGCCAGCCTCCTAGAACATCGTTATAGCACAGAGAGGTGCTCTCTCCAACATGACCCTGTTTGATGGTTCAGTGCAGGATTTTCATAGCAGAAGCTTTAATGTAGCATGTACAGATGTAATAGACCATTGCTACATTCAGAGAAATCCAGGTAAGCAGCCAGGATAAGCCTTCAATAGCAGGAGAGGCTGCTCAAATGCCTAGAGCCCACTTCACTCTCTGCAGCCATACAAATATGAGTGAGCCTTCAGCACACACATTTCTAGTTCTTCCCATTCAGGGGTGTATCTATCACCAGGGAACAGCAAATGAATAAATATTGTTCCAAACTTCATTTTCACCCTGTCAGACATGACAGCTGGGAAGAATTTTGAAGTGTTGGGGGTTTTATTTGTTTGTTTGCTTTAAATTATAGTGCATGTATGTAAGGTATGTAAGCTGTTTTCCAAAAACCATGCATCTCCAGGTTTCCTTCACCTCTTCAAATGGGAAAATGAATGATGATTAGAAGGTTGTTTTTAAAAATATTTTGTCACAGTTTATTTATTTTCATCAAAGGACTTGTGCACACAAAGATAGTTGCAAGGTAAAGATTTTCTTTTAAGAGCAATGGAATTATATAATCTTTTGAATCAAATCTAGTTATATTTTTTTCAGTTCACAAATCACAGAGATGGAAAATAAGACCAAATGTTTAAACAAAAATAAAAAAGAGAATTGCAACAACACATAAATGAATCTAAATGCTACACAGAGCAAAAGGGAAAGAAATTATTTCCTATCAACTCTGTTAAGTTGGTAGGAAATTGAACTTCTCATTTCCAGGGCTACACTTCCACTTTTTTCAAAAACATAATAAGTCAGCATATAATTATATTGACACAATGTATCTGGAAATACTGTAAAATAATGCAAATATAAAATAGAACCTAAAATTAAAATATTACCCTGAACTATTTCTGGGTTTCTAGTAGTAAACATGAAAATCTGAAAATAATTGAAAGTATGTCAAGACAGCACAGATGTATGATCTAAAATATATTTTACCATGCTTGGTCTAATTGTGACATAATCTAGAGAAGTTAAAAAGGGAAAGAAAGCAGCTAAAAGAATGGTTTTGGATGGAAGAGCAAGGAATAGATACAACAGTATAATTAATTCTATGGTTATCAATTTTGTGATTCAAAATCCTAAATCCTCTATGCCATATATGAACATGACTTATAGTAATTAAAACAATGCACCCAATTAAAAAAATATTATAGGAGAAAAAAAAAATGTTTCCAACCATTTTTTTTTCAAAATCTTTTAAAGTAAGGAAACCCAGTACCATTTTTCTTGCTGAAACAATGGTTTCACCCCAGGGCAGTTGTAAGAAAACTACACACACTCAAGAGAAGAGACAGGATTCCCACAGTATGCAGTAACACTACTCCCTAAATTCTCTGTAAATTCAGCAAATGACTAATGGGCCTCCAACAGCTGGTTGTAAACTAAACAATACTCTACACCTATTCTGGATTATTTGCAACTATTGATTTGAGCCAGAGTATGCTATACTGAAGGCTAGCTGCAGTTAGTATAGCTGATGAAAATCATGGAAGGTTGGTTGAGGCAGTATTATATATTCTTAAGAAATAAGTCCACAGAACATGTAATTGCAATAACATTCATGGCAGGTACAGTGCTGTAGTCAGCACAAAACAAAGATAAGTGGACAATGCTGTATTTTGCATTCCCCTGCCCGGAATGAACAAATAAATGCTCAGTATCCAAGAGAAGTCTGGGGACTATATAGCTAGATAGATAATTAATAAAATATTACAACCCCATTGACAACTGAAAGTCACTAAATGTATCTAATAATAGTTTAATTACCTTGTGGGATGGTTGAAAGCAAAATTTTTCTCACTCCCAGATATTCAACCACATCAGTGAAGACACAAGAGGTGTTATTAGCAGCGTTGTAGTTTCTTTGGAAACCTGGAAGAAGAACAATGCCTGGAATTGTATTCTAGGACTTGTTGATTTCTGGTAATTTCAAAATATCCTTAAGCTACTGTACAAAAAAATGTGTAAAGTGAAAACTATTTGCTCTGACAAGATTTTAGGCTCTTAGTTTTGCATTCTCTCTGAAAGAAACCATTAGGAATTATATCCAAACACACAAACTAAGCAATCACCTCAGGGGACTGAGGTCTAATTTTCCTTTGTCTGTTTTGTTCTGCCTTTTCTTTCCCACCCACTTCATCTGCAGGGAATTTCAATACAGATCTAGGTTAGGGTACAAAGTTTATCTCACAACACAAAAATTCATCTTAGAATTTCTGCTAAGTTAACTACACACCTTGGAAATGCAGTGGGAAGAATGTAAGGACAGTTGCAAAAAGCAGTAACTGCATTTTGGTATGTGCTTATTCAGAAATAAGGCAGAGTTGGTAGGAACCTCTGCAAGACAGGAGTGTTGTCTGTAGTATCTGTAACCAACATAAACATTTGGAAGTTGCTTTTGGTATGTCAAGTGATGCTTAAGGAACATCTAAAAAATTTGTTTCTCACATGCTTTGCCTAATCAGGTTTGGAAATCTTTCACATCACTCAGAAAACCACCCACTGGGCCCTTCCTGAAGGTGACAGGAGAAAGTGTTTCAGTTAAAATGAAACAATATAAACTTCATTGACTCTTCTTGAAAAAATATATCTTGAAACACTATTATTTTGTTTCTGATGAGGAATTAAGAATGAGAGGATTTTTCTAGTGTGCTGGGTAAGATACTGGGCAGGTAGACTCAGGAAATATCTAATACACTATAAAAGAATAAATTAAATAATCAACAATCAAATAATCAAATAACAACAGCTAAAAGTTAGGGAAAAGAAAGCAATATGAAAAGAAGTGCATTCAAATTATAAAACAAAGAAAAAAGGGAAATGTTGAAATTTACATATGTGAGAGATTACTAGAGCAGATATAACAGAGCAGAGTTCAGGTGTAGCCACACAGATTTAAACTATTGCAGCACCTTTTACAAATCTCAATATATATTAAGCCCTTACACACCTATCTATACAGATCTGGTCTGAGATTCCCCAAACAGGTTTTGATGACTGAATAAGAATAAACACTATGGATGGCTTCAGGAAATCATGCTGCCACACTGAAAGTTTTCAAGATATGGCCCCTGGCTGAAAGTCACCTACACATAAGATACAAACATCAGCTGCATTAGCTTAAACCAACAACTAAACACACTGCTGCACTATGAATGAGACCTGTGCAATCCCAAAGCCCCCTGTGGAAACCCATGTTTGAGATGGGAATTCTACCAGCAAAGGTAGGGAAATGGCAGATACCAGCATGTTCCAAAGCAGCTCTCTCTCCTTTACTAAGTACATTTCAAAACACTGTCATCACAAATAGCAATGTTTCTAAACAAGATTTAAACAAAAGAAAGCAAGAGAGCAGTATTTCAGAAATAAATAATAGCTTCATTTCCAATATCAGGGGACAGATTAACTCAAGATTTAGGTCATTTAGCAGATAACATTCTCTGTGATGACCACAAGAATTCCCAGGACATACAGATGCTCTCTAAGTTAAAGCGATGACTATGGCACTGGATACATCCATGATCTGACCCTTGCACCTGACTCAGCATCAGACAAGCTTAGTTTTTATTATAGCTTGCAAATATCATAGGTCATATCAGAAATACTAGAAAGAAAAAAAAAGACTAGCAGTGTCTTACTACATATAGCATGGGATTATTCCTCAATATAAATCAGATATAAAAAATCATATTGTGTAACATATTGCCAGCAGGCTGAGGGAGATAATCCTTTCTTGCTCAGCCCTTGGAAGACACACTTCAAGTGCTGTGTCCAGGTGTAGGCTCACCAGTACAAAAGAGATATGGACTTAGTCGTGTAAGGGCAGCAAAGGGCCAAATCTGATAACTGTGGCACTCGAGTAGCTTTCATACAAGGAAAAGCTGGGAGAGGTGGGACTCTTCAGCCTGGAGAAACAAAGTCTTGGAGGAATCTTACCAATGTGTATAAATACCTGATGGAAGACAGAAAGGTAACAGAGTCAGACTCAGACTCTACTCTGTTCCCTTCCCTCAGAAGGCAGATGTGCAGCCTTTTTCCTTTTCAGATATTTAAAACCTGACAAGAAACTGTCATAAGTAACTAATAACTCATGAATGAAGAACTCCATTCTCAGTTTCAGCTTCATGGAGTTAATCTAATCAATTCATAAAATCTAATCAATTCATAAACACAGACAACTCTCTCACTGCAGGCCGTCAGATGTGTGATTATTTTTTTTACCCAATCAAAAGTGTCACAATTTTGATACAAAATTTCTACTTTGAGATAAGTAGGCATATATTTGAATACCTGTATTTAAGCAATTCTATAATTAAAAAATTCTGTAGAAAATCTGATAATTCATTCTGTTAGGGAAAATTAAGAGAATCAACACTTTTATGGATACAGCTGAATAACAGATGATTGTGTACAAAGCAGATATTAGCAGTCAAGAGAGTAAATTGTAATTCATCTCACACTTTTGCCACCTCTGTTTTGAACAGCTACTGAGCTAGGTAAAGATTGTACTTAGCTGCTAATCATGACACTGGCTCAAATCCCCTCACATGTACACACACACACACACACACACATGCAAGGACTGCAAGTTGATCTAAGTTTCAAGAAATTACTGCCTGAAAGAGCTTGAAAGCAAGTAACTACATACAGGTAATTAAGTTTTCAACAGACTGTCATTATAAGTTATTAGATGCCTGCAAAGAGCAGGTGGTTTCTGCAGGTGTCCTGGGCTGCAGAAAGCAGAATGCAAACAAAGCAGCCAGATCAACAGACAAATAAAGACATACAGTACCCATGTACTGTGTACAAGAAATAGATCTATTCCTGTATCTTCAGGGTGAAAACATGAGGAATGAGAAATCTACCTGTATACAAAATAACTCTCAGTAATACTAGCTGCAATTCATGAAAGCATACTTTCTTTCTACCTTCTTTTTATAATATTATTATTATTTTAATAATTCTATTAACTGCAAAGAACATCTAATTAAGACCAATGAGATAACTTACATTTTTAAGTGCTAAAGAGAAGCAATAGTAAGCAATAATAAAAAAGCATCAAATCAGGTGTTATTGTAATGTTAGAAGGGCTGATAGCAAAAGTAATTTGTTAAAATCTTTTTACAATACACGAGGGAGTTAGAAGAAAGCAATATAGAATCACAGAATGGAGGGGGTTGGAAGGGACCTCTGGAGATCACTGAGTCCAAACCCCCTAGTACAGGCCACACAAAGACAGATCCAGGTAGGTCTTGAAAGTCTCCAGAGAAGGAGACTCCACAGCCTCTCTAGGCAGCCTGTTCCAGGCTCTGTCACACTCACAGTTAAGAAGTTTTTCCTCATGTTGAGGTGGCACTCCCTGTGTTTCACCTGCTCCCATCACCTCTTGTCCTATCACAGGGCACCACTGAACGGAGCCTGGCCCCTTCTACTTGACCCCCACCCTGCAGAGATTTGTAAACATTAATAAGATCCCCTCTGTCTTCTTTTTTCCAGGCTAAGCAGCCCCAGGGCTCTCAGCCTTTCCTCATCAGAGAGATGTTCCAGGCCCTTCATCACCTTAGTAGCTCTCCCTTGGACTCACTCCAGTATTTCCCTGTCCCTCTTGAACTGGGGAGCCCAGAACTGGTCTCACTACTGCAGAGTAGAGGGGGGAAAGAATATATGGAGAAAAATAATACTTGTCCAGAATCATATAAGAAATTTAGGAAAACATATCTCCAAAGTGATTTATCATGACATATTTCAGGAAATATAAAATACTACTGGATATTGAAAAATTATACTTTTTTTCAAAACTTCAAAATAAAAGATTCTTTTTCTTCATTGTAAACAGTAATTATGGGCCAGACTTTGACACTCCTGTCTCCATTCTTGCTTATGTTGAGTAGCATTTTATTAAAAAAATTCTAATTGGAATGAGTAGCTTCTCTATTTAAACAAAAACAAAAGCAAACCAAGGATGTCAATTAGTAATCAAGAATATCTTGAACCTTTTCTGAAGGAGGTCAATGTCCTATTTACATTTTACTATGAATATATCTACTCAACACCCTCTATCCATAAAAGGCAGAAACTCTGCTTTTCCAAGATCACTGAACAATATGTGATATCTCTCAGGAGACTGCAAACCACACAAAAAAGGCTGCAATACTTTTTCTTGACAAAATGTGATAAAATGTTAGGGCTTTTTTCCAGACTATACTCATATAAAAGTTTTATCTTTCTCAGTAGATTGCTAAAATACCAAGCACAAGAATGAAAAAGATAAATACTTACAACTGAGTCTTGACATCGTAGCAAGATAAAAACAATTAGCAAGTGAACTTTGCCTGCTGGACTCTGCAGGCATTTGTGTTGATGTTGCCCAGTGTCATTCAGCCCTTGGTGAACAGAAAAATAAGTCATCTGTGCTACCTTTTCTTCTAGAAAGGACTGTAATTTGCTTTGACATCACTTGTATGATAAAATTTCACCCAACTTCTATGCATGTTTTTCTAGAATCAGATAGCAAGTGCCAGACAATAAATGTTCCACTCTAAACTCCTGACATAAGGACATTGTGTGTCAAATCAAGGGACTGAAGGATACAAACTGGTGGAAAGAAATGCTGCCCTTAGTGGAGATGATGCACTTTAACACTGATTTCCCTGGGGTCAGTGTTTCATTCTCAGGCAGGGAGGAGGAGAACAGAGCACCACAATGATTTACACAGACAGCACTAGGAGGAGTGGTAAGTGAAGAAGAGGCATAAAAAGATGACTCAGGATTAACAGAGAAATTTAAATTACAGCCAATGGGGGCTAGCAGGAACTTTGAAAAGGAAGAGGTTAGCACCTACAAGTTCAGACGTATCATCGAAGTCCTGTCTTGAAGAAATTAAGATAATAGGAGGAAGTAAATACAGAAGATATCACTGTTGAAGCATAATGATGAACCTCAGATTCTTTACTCTTACTGCTGTAGCTGAGTTTAAGTCCTTTAAGCAAGAACAAGAAAAATGTTCTCTATCTTACAGACAACTTCATCAAGTGGGGTTCTTTAAAGACATGCCTGACACAGTAACTTCTAACAATGTCCATGGGAACTGTAGCTGCACAACAGTAAATTAATGTAAAAATACATGTGTGAGCTTTCTTGTTTATTAAACACATACATACCACTTGTGTTATTTACATAGCCTATTGCTTAAACACCCACAAAAGAAACATTTAAAAGAGGTATAAAGGAAAACATTATAGAAACTTGTCAAAAGAAGTATAAGGCTGTTACTTCAACACTGTGCTACTTAAGGTGGAAGAGCTCTTGCAACAGAAAGAGAGGCAGTCAAAAAGCCATCTGATAGATAGGTGGCTTCAAGTGAAAAATTAGTGATGCACATGTAAACAGAAGTACATTTATGTGATAACACGTATCCCCCCACCCCCCAAAAATCTACCAATGACAATGCCAACAGATTCTTAATAGAGCAAGAAAGCCCAAAACTAAAACAACTACAACAAAAAAGGTGTTGCATCCACTATTACTGTTTAGCTCAGAATGGCTGACAAAACTGAAGAGGATGAGCTAGAAGCAGTGAGTTACTGTCAATGACAGCAGACAATGAGGGTAAATTCTGACTGACAGTACACCGCAAGAGTAAAGTGTGACTTCCTCAGAGACTGCTGAAATGCCTTCCTTGAATAATCTTTACAAGTCTGCTCAGTATGTCCTCAGTTTCTAGCCTCTGCTGCATCCTGGCTCTGTGTGCTTTCATCTACTTACATCTGACTTCTCGTAAAAACAGGTGTAGAAACTTCTATGAATATTTTTAACAACAACAAATGTACACAGAAAGGGATTGCTCACATGGTAACAAACCTAACTACTCCATGAGCTGGTTAGAAGCCAACGAGCCCAGAGCCTGAGGATTGAGACAGTTGGCCATTTAGAAGCTAGCAACAGCAAAGTTTTAAAAGCAAGGAGTCAGTTACAATCTGGCTCCCTCAGCCTTATTACCTGGACTGAAAGGAAAGCAGGGAGCTGGAAGTCTTTGTGCCTGACTGAAGGGAAAGCGAATGGACAGGCTGTGATTCCCAGATTCCCCCAAATAGCTTGTTAGTGGGCTGAAAAGTTTGTCATCAGTTGAGTCATATTCAACTTCCAATAAATATTAAAGTGTTTAACACAGTAACTTTGTTAACAAATCTGCTTAGTCTGACATTGCTCAGACACAACTTGCAGCCTGCTAGGAGCAAAACTTGTGCCTACTTCAGAGACCAGTTTTAAGACTTCCATGTTTACAGCTCTTACAGCATGTCAGTTTAATCCAAAGCTCCATTTCTGTATCCATAATTTTACAAGAAAACTCCTGGGAAGAGATATGTACCTGATTTGCAGCCTCCTGCAGCTCATATATAAGCCCTTTTGTCTACAGGGGTTTCAGCAAGATTTATGTAGGTAGCAACCTCACAGATTTAGGAGTCTGCCTGCACATCTGCACAGTATAATCAATGCCTATCATACATTTAGACACCATGTTGCTCATTCAGATAAGTGGGGAAAAATCTCTTATTCCAGAAAGTCTGATCCTGAATGTCAACATTTAAAGCACCAATATCACAGAATATTCATGCAGCTGCAGAACTTTCGTTATTATTAAACAATACAGCTCCATGAATATTATTATTTAGCATTCATACAACCTCTTGACTTTGTTTGATCCTTGAAAGAGATGGTAAAAATACAAAGTCCTTTCCTGGAAGATTTTAAAATCCAAATTAGGCAAAGATGAGTTAGAATATGCACAAAAGAGAAAAAAAAAAAGGGATTTGGAAAAGAAGATTAGTACAGACTGTGCATATTGTCAGGACAAAAATTTATTAATATATTTCAGTGCATAGAGTGACTTCAGGTAAGACGTAAGAGATGGCACAGGAGGGGAATATTGTGAATATAACTCCATAGGAAGAAATGGATTGGTAACCAAACAAGGACTATCAGAGAACTCCATTTCAAAAGGGAATAGCACGAATACCAACAGTAAAAGATACATTCTGAAGAAACAAATACAGCCAGAGCAACAGAAAAAGCAACACAGCCTGAAAAGTTCAAACAAAAATGAAGCGCTTAAAGCACTGAGAATTTCCAATGCCTCTACTGTTAAAAAAAGCTGTCGCTAGAAAGCTGATTCCTGCCCCTCACCCAGACATTTTCCTGAATTTACTCTTCCCAAAAGGAACAAAGAACACCATGTTTATCGTATGATAGTACAGAGACAATTCCTTCATTCAAAAAGCAGCTCCTCACAGTGCCTGTACCACACAGATTGCTTTTTGCTGACTTCAGTTTCAGTGGAACCATCATTCCGTGCTTGCCTTATGCTTACCATTTCCACCAGGCATCCCATTTGAGCCAGATGTCTGGGAAAAGATCAACTTCAAACTGTAGAAAAATGGTTGCTTTTTCATTTTAAAAATGAAAGTAATCAATCTGTAAACAATGTTTCCAATTAAGCAAGATGAGATGGACTTTACTGTCAACCAGCTGGATTTTTCTCCAACCAGTGACTCATAAATCACAGTGCATTGTTCCTCTCTCTGAATATATATTTATTAGCACCACACGTAGGTGGAACATTATGCCAAGAAGTCTGTATTTGCAGAGAAGCATGCTAAGAGGTATAATAACTTCTTATAAGTGAATATATTTTCAGTATATTTTTAGCATGTTACATATTCTTCATCAGGCAGAAGGAATTCTATACTGAGAGTTCAGCTGCAGAAACTCAATGATGGGTTTCCTAGGGTGTGGTAGAATACTCATTAAAAAGTCAAGGAGGCAGTTTGGACACTACAATATCTACATCATTTACATTAAACACTATAAAGAATATTTTTGGAATGAAGGTTTAGGATCCTCTTTTAATAACTTGTTTGTAATTATCAAAATAAACAAATGGCAGATGTGTATACAATTTAATTAGCATAATGGACACAAATTCCAGAATACTGTAGGAACATAAAGTCCTATCCTATTAACCACAGGACTTATTGCTCCTAACACCAAAAGGACTTTGAGATTAATCCCAATTTACTTTCTGCAAAGGATCAAAGAATCTTTTCCTCAAAATGTCTTCATTTACTTTCTAGTCTCTAACTACTTTTCCAAGACCTTTCATAAAATGTGATTTATTTTTAATACATCAGTATGTTTTTGTTTATTCAGATAATACAGTTTGTTCCTAACACACACACAGGCGATCTAAATTCAAAGTTCTAAATTTAGCCTTTCATTTATATAACCTGCATAGCATGTCATAAGGGGAGACAATAAAATAATCCTTTCCTTTTTAAGCAGTAATATGTTACCAGCAAGGCAACAATCTGTAAAGTTATTAGCATAAGAATCTATTAGTCAGTAAACTTAATTTAAAAGTTTGTGCATAATCTCAGAATCACAGAATGTTAGGGTTTGGAAGGGACCTGGAAAGACCATCCAGTCCTGCTAGAGCAGGACCACTGAGGTAATGATGTATATAAAACTTTCATATACGTGTAAAAAAATTAAGTTAAAAAAAATGATGAGTATTTATGTCATGCTACTGTATACATCTCTGGTGGATCTTCACCTGGAATGCATATTCTACAGTATTTAACTGTGCTTCCTGCTATAAAATATATGTGTGCCTCACAGTTCTTGATATATGTATCTTAAAACCCTAGGCACACAGAGAAAAAGCCATTTCTTCCATCCAGCAATGGTCTGTAACTCTTCTAAGCTTTCTACAACCCACAGGGCTTAAGCATATTTCCCTGTGTCTTGCTGAATGCCTGAAAGCCCCGAGCTGTCACCAGCAGACCCTCCTGCTGCTTCTGGCAGTGTAGGGTTAATGGCTGGACTTGATGATCTTGAAGGTCTGTTCCAGACAAATCATTCTGTGATTCTGTGGTTCTGGCCCCTGAGCCTCCAGCTGGCCCATTCAGCTGGACTACCTACTGAAATCCTTCAGGATGCTCCTACAGAAATTCAACATCACTTTACATGGGGAATACCTTGTTTTTACCCCATTACTTAAATCGTCTGCACCTTAACAAGTGACTCGTGGAAAACGCACGAAGCATTCAGTTATAAAACACACACCAAATAAAAAAGGTTTGTAAAGGATACAGGTGAAGAAATGAAAGCAAAACTACACCTAAACTGCTTACATCAGTTACCTCTGTTCTATTCCTCATTCAGTCACCTTAATGTCTCCCTGGCTCCCATTTCTCACCCTATCTTCTGAAACAGCAAATGTTCCAACCTTTGTGCCAGCTGCACCTACTATATCAGAAAGCAGGAAACATCATCTCCTGGAGTGCTTCCATGAGAGGATACCTCCACTGACACTCATACAACTGCCTCGTGGTGAAGGATGTTAGTTTTCATGGCAAATATTCCCCTTGAGTTTTTTTTTCCTTTGGGATGGTCCTCACAGACTTCATTTTCCTCTCTAAAGTTTTTTCAGCCTCATACTGATTCAAGGAAAGGTGGTCAATTCTTTAGGTAAATGAAAATTTGCTTGCCTTCCTTAGGAAAGGCTGCTTGGTTAAGAACTGGACCACACCACCCTTCAACTCCAAGAAGCCTGGAGCAGAGGATGGTGAGAATCAAGAGCAGCTACTTCTGACAATCAGACAATCAAAAGGAAGGCAAATGGGCTGGATTAATAAGGAATCATAAAGCACGGTTGTTTTTCAGGTTCTGTGCAATGTTTGAGAGGCATTTCTATTAGAAGAGGAGGAAAGTGTTGTGTTTACAGTAAGAGATGTATACAGAGAGTATAGGTGGAGTCTAGCTGGAGACCTGATCTCCCATTCAGTGAGACCTGGACAGGCTGGAGAGATGGATGATGTTCAACAAGGACAAGTGGAACGTCCTGAACTTGGGGAGAAATAACCCCGTGCACCAGTACAGGTTAGGTGCTGACCTGCTCAAAAGCAGCTCCATGGAGAAGAACCTGGGAGTCCTGTTGGACAAGTTATACATGGGACAGAGATGTGTCCTTGTAGCCAAGAAGGCCAATGGTATCTTGGAGTGCATTAAGTGTGGCCAGCAGGTCGAAGGAGATTCTCCTCCCCCTCTACTCTGCCCTAGTGAGGCCACCTCTGGAGTATTGTGTTCAGTTCTGGTCTCCTCATTTCCAGAGAGATAACTATTGAAGAAAGTCCAGTGGAGGGCTACAAAGATTATGGTCTCTCTCATACGAGGAAAGGCTGAGATACCTGGGGCTGTTTAGTCTGGAGAAGACTGGGAGGAGATCTTATCAATACTTATCTAAAGGATGGGGGTCAAAGAGATGGGGCCAGACTCTTTTCAGTGGTGCCCAGCTGAAAGGGGCAAATACAAGAAATTCCATCTCAACGTGAGGAAAAACTTCTTGACTTTGAGGGTGGCAGAGCACTGTAACAGGCTGCCCGAGGGCTGTGGGGTTTCCTTCTCTGGAAATAATCAAAACCTGCCTGAATGTGTTCCTGTGCAACGTGCTCTAAGTGAATCTGCTTTAGCAGGGGGCTTGGCTGAGATGATCCCCAGAGGGCCCTTCCAATCCCTTCCATTCTGTAATTGTGATGCTGTGATAATGCAGTTCTAAGGCACATCTAAATACATCTGGGATAAATGGTAACAACCACCTTTGTTAATAGTTACCAGTGGTGCAATAAAAAGGTTAGAGAAGGAAGAACAAGACATATTTGAAAATTAAAAGCTCTGACTTTAAAATAAGAATTTCCTACCAAGAAGGATCTAGTATTAGGCCTTATGGTGCTCTGCTTTAGACTTGTGACCAGAACAGTGTTGCCAACACTCAGTACTTCAGTTGTTACCAAACAGTGCTTACACAGCATCAAGGTCTCTGGTTCTCTCTCTGCACCCCCTCATCAAATAGTCTGAGGGTGGGCAACAAGCTGGAAGGAGACTTAACTGGGACAGCTGGCAGCTGACTGAGATGACCAGACATGTGAGGAGTTTTTCCAAAGCATTCATTGCTCAGAGAACAGCTGGGCATCCATGTCCTGGTGATTACAGATTATGTCTGCATCACTTGGGTATTTTGGGTTTTTTTTTGAGTGGGCTTTTCTTTCCCATTCTTTTTTTTTTTTCTTTTTTTTTTTTTCTTTCCTTTTTACTCCCCTTCTCTCCCATTCAGTTTTTAAACTGTGTTTATTTGGACTCATGAGTTTTTCTGGTTGTTCTTCCAATTCTCTCCCCATCGTGCCCTGGGCAAGTGATCAAGTGGCTGGTGGATGCTTAGTTACTGGCTGGGGTCAGCCCACCACACCAGCAAAGCTTCTGAACATGTCTAGAATGGCTAGAAGAGTGAAGAAAAAGAGAAGGTGAAAAGGAGTATAAAACACAGCCAGTAAGAGAAGATGTAGTGGTAGCAGTGAGACTGGCAGCATAAGAAGCAGCAAAATCAGAACAAGGTGAGATCAATACACCAACTCAGCTTAAATGCAGCCTTACCCCCCATCAGGGCTTCAAAACCCTTGAACACTGAGTGCCAATTACTGCAGGAGAGAAGCAGCTCTAGCTGACCTAGCAGCCACTGCCTCTGAAGAGAACACAGGAAAGGATTCTTGGTACAGTTATGCTTTAAGAATTAAGCACCAGAATTGTGTTTACTTTCCTAGTTTGCATGTTCTCATTTCCATTGAATAAAAATCTGTGTTAGCCATTTGATTTACATTTTATAGCTGTTTGATATCCTTCACTGAAGAATGCATTTTTTACTACAATTTACATCCCATATCAATCTCAGTGTTAAAAATATGCATGATACCTAAAGGAGATAATGTTGTGCATCTCTTTAATGATGAACACCAGATATTACAGTAATTGGCAATCTGAAAATGGATTTTGTGACTGATTTCCAACCTCTTCCGCTTTGTTATACCAAAAAAGTGAACTTTCTACAGAAGTTACCTCTCTTCCCTTTCTCCTCTTCCTCTGTCATACTATTAACTTGTAATCTTCACTAACACAGAACTGCATTTCACATTATGACTTAAATGTAGTGTTTTACATCAATGCTATGTCTACCTAATACAAAGAAATTGCATTTCCTATACAGTGATAAAACAATGTCACTGTACACTAAAAGAATTGTTGCCATTCATTGCTTAAGGAAATGCAGCAAAATATGAGGAAAAGTCATCTGACAAACCCCTCTGAGATTTCTTGCAAGGCACCAAAACTCAGAGGATTTGGTCTGGTAACATTCAAGTATTTCCTGTAATGTACCTATGTGGATGACTACAGAAGGTCATGCTCTCTGAAAAATGTCACACCAAAGAGGAAAAACTCAACTTCCAATCCAAGCATGAGAAGCACCTTAGTATAAAAGGCCAAACTACAAATTTTGTGGCCCCAAAGCACAGACATCAGCCAGAATTTAATAACATGGTTACAAGCTACCAAGGAGTCTTCTAGCCAGGCTTCTCAAAAAGAAGAATGCTCTGTATATGTGACTTGATCACAGAGTCATTCAGCTCAAGGTTTATACAGAGTGGAGACAAAAAAAGGACAAAATTAACACAAGGCTATGCCTACTTAATTGCCCCAGCGATCTGGTGCCCAAGGCAATTGCCTCCTTTGGGTATGTCAGTTTTAGGAACTGTGATATAGGTAGGGAGAAGGCAAAAAATCTTCAGATATAAGCAAAGCTTTTCTAGTAGAGCTCTGTCTGCCAAGACCATATGAATTTTAGGTGGAAAATCCTATTTAGAATGCTGAGTGTAATTCTGTCACACATGTTAATCTTTCTCAAATGTATACTGACATAGATGAATTAAAGGAACTCGGTGTGATTAACCCTACCAAAGGACTAGATGGAACCAAACCATTCCCCCAAAATAATTCAGAATGCTAATACTGGGAAGAAAGAGATGATTCTGCTAAAAAAAGAGGTTTGCAAAAGAACATATTCTGAATAAATCAGGCTGGTAACTAGAAGAAAGCTCCTAATCATTGATGATGGGAGGGTCTGAAATAGCTTCTAGATAGTCACAGTGGGACACAAACCAACTAATCCTGTCAAGCATGGTCATTTATTGAATCCCAGGACATGCAAGATGTGTTTTTGAGAGACATGGTTTAGGGATGAACTTTGTAGAGTAGGGTTAATGGTAGGACTGGATGATGCCCAAGGGTCTTTTCCAACTTGAATTATTCTCTGATGATTCTATGAATGACGTGGCTCCCCATTCAGTGTGTTAGTACACGTGACAGGTCAGGTACATCTTGTTCCCTGGTCATATAGGATGAATTACATCTTTCTCTGAGATTTTCCTTTTTTTCTTTTTTTCTTGTCTGGTGTACTGATCTTGGCTGGGATAGAGCTAATTTTCTGTATAGCACCTGCTATGGTGCTACACTCTGGATGTGTGACCAAACCAGTATTGGTAACACAGGGATGTTTTAGCCATTGCTGTTCAGTGCTTACTCAGCATCAAGGCCTTTCCAGCATCCACTGGTTCTTTCTTAAGAGAAGCCTGCATGGAAAATGCCCAGAAAAGGCCATACAACTACCTGTAAGAAGGCTGTAGAGGTGGGGGTGAAGCTCTTCAACCTAGTAATAAGTGCTAGAACAAGAGGAAATTGAGTTAAGTTTCAACAGGGGAGATTTATATTATATACGAGGAAGAATTTCTTTACCAAACAGGTTATCAGGCACTGGAACAGCTTGCCCAGGGAAGTGGTTGATTTCTCATCCCTGAATGTATTTAAGAGTCACAGAGATATAATGCTAAAGGATATGGTTTAGTCAAGGTCTTGTCAATGTTGGGTTAATTATTGGACTCAATGATAATGAAGGACTTTTCCAATCTAGGAAATTCTGTGATTCTTCTCCCATCCCATAGCTGTTGCTCTAGCTGGCATATCACATGTGGTCAACATAACATGATAAAACATGTTTTAATTCAGGATACCAACAGAAAGAGGAACCATTTTTTTTCATTTATATTACAAACCCCAAACAGAAAGTAATAGCCTAAATTGCCTACTTGCAGTGTTTTAGTCTGTATTGCTTCTGAGTACAACTTGAAAAATGGTTCTGTTTGTTTTATCTTATCACATTAGCCTGGTATTACTTTTTGCTTATAACCATTCTGAGATGTTTGGCATTTAACATATGCTATTTTGGAACAGATTCTAATCTGTTAAATAAGTTTTAGACTTATCTGACAAGGCATTTTTCTTGCATACTACTATCTGCAGATGGTGTGCTGAAAGATAAAAAAAAGTCAGCATCTTTCCCTTCCCTACAAGCAGCTCCCACTCCACTAAACTTAGCAGTTACAAGAAGGATGTCAGAGAACTAGCATAAAGGTTTTTGGACTCCAAATTGCCAATTTTCTATTAATGCTTTTAGGTAATTTGATCTTAAAGTTACACTGTAAGTATGCTGATATATGAGCAGCTGAACTGTAAATTACATTTACAATTTTTTTTTTTGGTTTTTTTTTGTTTGTTTTGGTTTTGTTTTAGAAGAGGGAGGCAAAAGAAAGATAAACAAAATAAAAAAAGCCTAGGTATATTGTGGCCATCTTAGGCAGCAGGCAGCCCCAACACTTCTAGCAATTAGGCTTGTCAAAATCCCCTCTCACAAACCCCTGCTGCTCTAGCAACAGCAAGTGCCAGCAGGCAGCTATGTTCCCAGAGACTGCAAACATAAACCCAGCAGAAGACGAGTCGGTAGTTCTTTGTGGGAGATAAAGGAAGCCAGACAGATGATCTTCCTAATAAACTTCTTCTGTGAACTGAGAGCTGCAGGGAATTGAAGCTGTTATGCTTTTATTTGCATAATGACCAGTGTAAGCTCTCATTTCACAAAAGGAAAGGGACTTTCCTGCTTGGAGCCACCACAGCCTGCATCAAGCGGTCCATCACTTCAGTCCAGCCTGCTTAAACTCCTTACCCATTCGGGGAAGAAATCCCTTGTCAGGAGCTCGGGAGACCTCAGCAGTAGTGCAATAGCCTTGATGTAGGTTAGCTGGAGAGATGGCACCTAAGAGATGTCACACACTCTCCAGGCTCATTCTGAGAAACCGAAGAAAAGACTCAAGTCCCACCTCGTCCAGGCTTACAGGATGAAAGAGTTACCAAACTTTTTAGAGCTTCAGAAAGCATAAGATCCTAGATCCTGCTCTGGGACTTAAGGTTTATCAGAACTATGAACTGTGAACAATAAATGAAACCTGAACTTAGACAGCTTTGCATTTATCTTCATTTTGTCCCCCAAAGTACTCGTTTTCCTGCAATTTTCAGGTAAAGGCTGTCTCCAAACTACAGTCACAAATTCTCCTGATTGAGACAACAGTCACAGCATATAAGCTTGTCATGCTCCAGGTATCTGCTTCCAGAGAAGGAAAAAAGCCTGAGGTTTTTCAAGACTTTTTTCTGTGCATTGTGTTCTCTATCCTCTGTGTATACTGGTACTGGCATTGTACACTGTTCCCACTCTTCCATTAATCAGGCTCTATTAATTCTGTTTTCTGCAATTATAATTTGACTGACAGCATTAAAACAGGTGCAATACAGTGGACTCAGAACAAGCATCATGGGTGCTATCTCATAACCATTATCCTCCTTGGATGCAGCACTATCCCTCAATGTCTGATAAAGGTATCAGTTTAATCTTTTTGCAGTTCAAGCAGAATGATTTTCAGTATCATGAGCATGACTGAAATTACTACTACTTTTTTTTTTTCAGAGGGATGGAGGGTTCACTGTTTTCTTTTAAATCTAGCTTTTTCAACCAATATGGCTCCACTAACCTTGGGAGGGCATTAACCATTTCCCCTGGCATCAGGATCAACTGTTGCAAAGGTTCTTATTTGACATCTGGAAGTCACAGAAAATCTTTATTTAGTACTCAAGAATCATGTTAGTGAAATCAAGTGAATGGATATCTTTTATACCCTTGGAGTGGAGGGAAGAATGGCACTACAGAATGGATCAGTTCTGGGGTCCAGCACAAATACACAAGGTAACAATGAAATGCTGCAGCATGCTACAGTCCCTTTAGACTGAAGGGAGAGTGGAAAGGCTGTAGCTAAACAAAATATCTTACTTAGCTTAGTAAAATGTAAGTATTCCCTTCAGGATGGGAAAGGAGCTCAATCCTGTACACAAATGCACGCAGCATGGGGAATAAACAGGATGAACTAGAGATCTGTGTGTGATCTCAGGACCATGATCTCATTGCAAT
>JANHGL010009305.1:0-16879 GCA_024611195.1 Ceyx melanurus | reverse complement strand
CTGAGGAGAGGCTGAGAGAGCTGGGGCTCTTTAGCCTGGAGAAGAGGAGACTGAGGGGGGAGCTCATTAATGTCTATCAATTTGTTAAGGGTGAGTGTAGAGAGGATGGAGCCAGACTTTTCTCAATGTCATCCAATGTCAGGACAAGAGGCAATGGGTGCAAGTTGGAGCAGAAGAGGTTTAGGGTCAACACAAGAAAGAACTTTTTCTCAGTGAGGGTGATGAAGCGCTGGAAGGGGCTGCCCAGGGAGGTTGTGGAGTCTCCATCTCTGGAGACACTTAAGAGCTGCCTGGATGTGTTCCTGGGCAACTTGGTCTAGGTGATCCTTGTCAGGCAGGGGGGTTGGACTAGATGATCTTCTAGGTCCCTTCTAACCCCTAATATCTGTGAATCTGTGAATCCCTTCAAGATGGAAGTTTCACAGCCAAGTCTGTTTAATGTTCAATCAGCAGACACAAATCAGAAATTCTGAGCTGTCAGAATAGGTCAAGTGTGTAGAGCAGTGTATGAGCCTTGGCCAAGAACCCTGTGCCCAACCTGAAAGAAAACAAATGCCTTTTCTTCTGAAAGTGCACATAATTAAGCAGAAAGTCATCCCCTCCCCCCCTTGCACTATTCATGGCACGTACACAGAAGACCAGCCTGCTGCAACTAAACCTCAACTAAAGTTTAAGATTTAATAATCTTCCTGGAAATTCAAGAGCAGGTCCTGTGTCCCTCCTTTGATTTAAGAATGTGGTTTTTTTTTCCAGAGTGATGCCACAAAATAAAGTTGGGGTGCACAGCTTCCCAAGAAGTCAGTGCCTTTCAAGTGTTCAAGTACAACAGATTTATATACTGAGAAATAGGCATCAAAGCTACTTAATTATCATCAAAGTTACTTAATGATAAATGCCCCTGCAGAACAAGAGACTCCAGGCATGTTCTTGTATTCTGCCTGGAGCAGTCATGTCTATACCTGCCACATTTAAGAAAGAATATGAAGAGGGGATAGGCACAAGCAGAAAGCAGCAGCACTCCATCACAGAGAAGTTATTTCCTCAGTAGGTTCTCTGCCCTGTTTTGGGTCATGGGTTTTGATTTGCTTTGTTTGTCGTGGTTTGTTTTGGGTTTGGTTTGTTTTTAAAGAAGATGCACTTCTTGCTGCCAAAGAACAAATGTCCTGAATGCTGGCTTTCCTCTCTGCCATGCATGTCACCCTGGGCTACCAAAACTGCATCATTCATTCTCAAAAGCTGAAAAAACAAAACAAAACAAAACTACCAGGTGGGAACTGCATCAATGTAACTCTTAAATCAGTATAAGTGAAGGATATTGATTTATCTTAGCTCTCTAACAAGCTAAATTAAGGCACTCTAATTCAAGAGAACTAGAGTAGTACTAATTCAACATAGTCAATTTCAGAGATTTAGTGAAAGTCAGTGCAATTTGTTTATGCATATAGAAAAACTATATGGGAAAGAAAATGGTATCATCTATTTCCTCTGCAGCATGGAATTCAGAACCCATTCAGAAGCTTAAAGAGGAAATCCTATAAAATAAGCACTATGAATGCATCTTTTAACATATTCTTACAATTCATAAAATGCTAGTGTGTGTGTGAGGGGGAATTGTTCAGTGCATTAACAAAAGAAATTAATAATTTTGACTGGGAAATAGAGGTTGCTATTACCATTAAGATTTGAACACTGAGTATCAAAAGACCATGTTTAGTATGAAAATAAACCATAGAACTAAGTGGCACGTGTGTTATGAAGCACCAAAATGAATAAGAAATCAGCATCAGTTGAAACTACAGAAATCAGGCTTTGGATTCCCCCCCCCTCCCCCTTTTTTTTTCTTATTCACAAGAAATATGTTTTCTTCTTACTTAGACTAGTAAAAGTAAATAAGTGAATTCTGGTAGAGAATTTATCTAATTTCTAGCATCTAAAATATTGCTTGACAATGCTTAAATATTGCTTTACATTTGTGTCCTTTGCTTTCCATGGAACACTTCAGGGTGAAGCACCTGTCTGTGAAGTAATGGGAGAAGGATACACCCTGATGTAGCTGAAGAGGAAATTCAGATACACATTTCTACTATTCATTAAGTTACTCTGCAGGACTTCATTTTTTACAATTATGGAAAAATAAATCAAATGATACAACTCTGCCCTGTCCTCCCCCATAAAAACTCCAGATGCCTTCCCTCACAGAGGAAATTAGTTCCACTAATTTTGCTATTTCCCAGCTCTGCTATAAGGAAAACAAATTAAACATGTGCTAATTTCAATGTGATTCTGTTTTAAATGCCCAAAATATACTCTCTATCATTTTTTTGTTGTTGCTTTGGCCACCGAAAGAACTGCCCAGTTTCCATCTATACCACTGGACAAATATGTTTGAGTAAGCAAGTATTAGCCTATGAATTGTCATCCCTCCTTCAAAATATCCTTTAGATGTTTGGAGGAAAGACCTGATGGTTTGTATTTTTTTCTAGTCAGTTTTTCTACTGTTTTCCATGTAATGTACTCACACAATCATCTCCTCAATGAAGGAAAGAGTAAAAGATTCTGTCTTCCAGAAAAACTTTATACAGAAATTGCATCCAGATCTTCAGTGTTTTAGTACAGCACAGATTTACTGTCCTACTATAAAGAAAATGGAGTTTGAACATATCAAAAAGAAGGCACAATCTTTAAGAACAACTTGGATGATACTGTTTTTCCAAATAACAGGTTTTCAGGTGGGTATGCAAGCAGCTGTGGGTTTGATTCACAAAACATTTCTGCAGTTTTACAATCTTCCAGAACTTTATGGAAGTGCTTGGAATAGGCACACGTCTGCACATTTCCAGCATCTTCTGAGAAATTCTGACTGTGTGATTCATAGCAGACATCTACACATTAAGGGAAGTGAGGACAGGCTTTTTTAAAGCCCTGAAAAATTAATAGCATTTCCCGGGATGCTTGGCAAGTATTAAAGCACAATTTGGCAGCAAAAATAATTTTAGAAACCTACACACTGAAACGTGGTCATCACAATGCTCATCAGCAAGTCATTTAAATTCAGTGATGCTGTTGAAATGTTAAAACTTTAAAAGCTCCAAGTCCCCATACTCTCACAGCCATCCCTGAGGCATCCAACTTTCAAACAAGACAAAGGACAACATTTTTCATCATAGAAAACTGACACTGCATGACAGATCGGATGCCACAAATAGTAGTGGGGCTTCTTTGAAATGACTGACTTGCTGAATATTTAGAATATGCTTAAGCATTTTGCTGGCCTGGGATATGTGGACAATTGCATTAACTGTATTAAGCTTACATAAAGCCAAAAAAAATACAGGATTCATCTTGACATTTCTATAATTAACAATCTTAAATAGAAAGAAATGAAAAATCAGATTTGCCCTGCACACTGCCACACCTCAGAAAAAGCATTTTCCAACTTAACTGTTGTTAAAATGGTCTCAGACTATATCATGGCCTTTGGGTTATGACAGGGTTGAATAATGTGGAGGATTTGGTTGCAAGCACTGCTCTGTCAGGGGTAGATCTGCTTTGCTTGATTATAGCACACATAAGAGAAGCCTTCTATAGTCCTGCTTATAGTAAGTGGAGCATAGATCACTACAAATTCAAAATGGATTGCACATAACTGGATGTCCAATCCTCCAAAATAACTTCATGTGAAAGTAACCAAATTATATTGAAAAAAATCCAGGGTAAGGCCTACAGTAATGCATTCAGTGAACAACTCTATATCAAGCATTTCCAAATTATACTCGGGGCGGGGTGGAGGGAAATCTCCAAAATATAATTCCCTGAAGTAAATAAACTACCATATTTCATGTAATTTTCCTATCCCCATTTTTAAAGTGTTTTTATCTTTACGTAACTGACAAACCCCCCGGAAATGCCAGCAGTAATTTGTCTGGGTAAAACACCTCCACCACTCATTTATCCTGTCTGAGGTTTAGCTGGTTTATTCAGCGTTAAGTAACTGAACCTTTCACAGAAGAGGCTTTTATTTATATGTTTCTGGGAATATGAACTGCTGTTACGAACTTTCATTATAGCAGTACATATTAGGAGAAACAACATTGGGCCACATTTTAAAGGCACTTAAAGCAGTTAATAATGCAATAGCTTTCTAGGAAGATTTTGAGAAGAGCATACCAAGTTTAACCTACCAGTGATTTCAATAAAAATAAAGCTCTGAGGTATTCTCAAAAAGTTTATGTAAGTAGTTAATAATCATAGGCTTGAATACTAAAAAAACCTCACTCAACAATTTTCTTTTCTACAACAAGAGTTAGTGTTGACAGGGATTTTAAGACTTAATGAAGTTATATACCAGGCATCTACTTCAGCTATTTGAATTTAACAGTATCTATTGACATTTCTCAATGCCTGCATCTTTCCTATCCCCCATACTTTTGGCAGGTAGTATGTTTTAGACAGTGAGTCCATTTCTTCTTCTATTATATTTCACTTCAATGAACCTCAGTGCTTTAAAGTTGCCTATTTTAGAAAAAAAAAACAACAACAAAAACAAACAAACAACAAAAAAAACCAAACAAAAAAAACAAGGAAAAAGCCTGCATTTGATAAACTAGAAAAGAATGTACTGTGCAATGTGTCTTGTCACATAATGGACTTGCTACAGTCATTTCTGCATTCCTCAGTTCTTCTCTAAAGTGTTCTCTCTATATTAACCAAATAAATGGGCACCATTAATGTAGAAGTATCTCAGCAAGGACAAAACCCACTTTTGGAGAAGAGATCTTTGTACAGTGATACTTCTCTGCAGTTTTACCACCCCTGAAAAGCCACCTAACTAGTATCCACTGTCACAGAACACTGAGGGTTTTGAACTGTTTTTTTAACCCTTTCCCCTCAAACTCCCCAAATCAATGTCCTCCCAACAACAACAAAAGAAGAAAACTCTACATCCAAACCCAAAAAACCCCAACCAAACAAAAATGATGAAAACTCAAAGGTATTATCTAATTTATCCACTTTCAACTTTATGAAATGTTTTATGTGCTTCAGTGGATGAAAGGACATCAAATAAATCTCAAATGCTTTTTTTAATGCTTTCTGCCACTTCAGTGATGTTCAGCATAAATTGTTTAAAAGTCTTTGAAAATACTATCCTTTTCTCTGCCTGCTTTATTTTTATTAGTTATTTATGAAAATGACACTTCTTAACAAGTGATCATGCTTTGCAAGAAGTGGTTTGTGCATAATGCATTTTACTCAGCTCCATCAGTGTGGAGAGCTCTGTCAAAGCTCTACTGACAGCATCTTCAGGTCACCCTGACTCTTTAAGATAACGTGTAAATCTAGAAATGTATGTGCTCCCATTGTGGATGTCAGAATCCAGACATAGCCACAAGAACTTGGCAGCCATTAATGCAAACTGGCAATTATGTGCACAATTAACCTGCTATCCTTGCACAAATGAGGGGGTTTGCACGTGCAAGCACTTTTTGGCCAGCACACTGATTTTATCACTGTCTGAAACAATGTTATTTTCCTTATCATGTTCTTTCCATTCAGCAAGCAACAGACAAATGATCCATCTTAAGGCACAATTGGGCAATAAAAGAAGATATTTATCATAAAACCAGTAAACACACTTTTCTATTCAGCATTTATGCAACATTTTAGTTTGAACAAAGATGCTAGACAGCAGCTGAGGAGTTTGTAAAGACTATGAAATTATTTGCTCTCTAGTTCTCATAGGCATTAAAAGAAGTTCCCCTTTAAATCACATAAATCACTTGTCACAGTATCCTAATTTAGGATTCTACTTGCTGAGGAATGAGTGGAATGCACCTCACTCAAATTAAGTCAGCAATACAATTTATTGAGCTAGATTGAGCTAGATTAAGGATGTGCCAAAGATTAATAAATTTGATAACAATTAATCAACAAGGATTAATCAAGGTTCAATTTGATGGTAAGGTCACTACATTACTCACTATAAAGAAAGTTGATTAAAAACATTTGGATGACAATATTTGTGTGAATGTATATATGCAGTGAAAGTGACTTGGAGTTGGGTTAAGGTGATTTGCAGGGACTGGAAGGGGTAAAAGTCACTCTCCTGTTAAGTTCCCAGGGTTTCAGAATGGACCCCCTTCCTCACTAAACTTCTCAGGGAAGAGCCTAGTGCAACTAAATCCAGTCTTAGACACAGTCAACAGTTTGTGACTAAGAATATCAGGGAGATGGAGGATATTAAAGGTAAAGGAAATCCTGATGTATGGTCTTGAGGTTCAGAATGGATCCCCTTGCTCTCTGAACTTTAATGAAGTTAGATGGACACCTAGTTCCAGACCTGGTCAAAGGTTTACACCTACAAAGAATTAGGTATTGGGACTTCAGTGTGGTGCTTAGTGCAATATTGTGTTTCTTAGCTAAACTTGAGCTAAAGTGATAGCAACTGAAAAGTGAAGTTAAACAAACCCATTTAATAAAAAAATGCAAAGCAGGTATTTTGATATAGAAGAGGATCAGGGATACTTGAAGGTGAGCTAATGAATTTACTCACACAGAGGATCAGCATATTGTTTTTTAGTAAACAAACTTCTGAGGCTTCTTTCTGGTAAATCCTCCAATGCAAGAAGAGCAGACCAAGCTAAATGTACATCTATTACTGTAATCTACAGTGCTATACTGTTCTGTAGCTTTATACTTCATTGTAATGACATCTGGAGAAGCATCTCACTGCACATTTGGGAATAGCAGAGCTGTTATGCATCATAATGCATTTGATTAATAATAGGTTATATAGCACTATGTAAATAACCCAACTCAGTCAATTAAAGACAACTACTCAAGTCAGAAATGTTACTTCCATGAAAAGTAAAAATGTGAATACTCTACAACAGTAGATAATTTAGTATGGTTACAACTAAAAAAGAAAAGGGAAAAGGACGAGACGAGAAAAAAGACGAGACAGACGAGAAAAAAGACGAGACAGACGAGAAAAAAGACGAGACAGACGAGAAAAAAGACAAGATGAGAAAAAAGCAGAGGTTAAAAAAAATGAGCTACTTAGTAAAAAAAAAAAAAAGTTAATGGAATATAGCAATGCATATATATACGTAGATACTGCTTCTAGAGGGTATAAAGCTTAATGTTTACAGTTGCTACCAAGGATTGTTATTTAGAAAAGTTACTACTCCTTTGCAGAGCAAGGCCGCTGCTGGATTTTCTACCACATTGTGGAGGGGGTAAGGGGGGGTGCAGAAAGGAGGGAGGACAGGACAAGTTACCCTAAACTGACCAGTAGATTACCCTAAACCTTCCCCCAGCAGGCAGGGATACAGTACCTTAGTGCCCTCCCACTGGCCTGGCCTTTCCTTTAGCAGCATGAATGCAAAGAAGCAAGGCTCTTGCTGCCTAGACAAGGCCTTTGGCTTGGCTGCCCAATGGAAGGTGCTGCAGTGTTTTGATCTGTTTTACAGGATTACACAGGACTCAGATTTTAGACTCTTAACTATTTGTTTGTGCTGTGTTTACCTGAGAAGGTGCCAGCATCACATGGATAGAGCTGCAGGGGTGGTCCCATAGAATCGTTTGGTTGGAAGAGACCTCTAAGATCATCAAGTCCAACCATTCACCCTGCACTGCCAGGGTCCCTAAACCATGTCCCCCAGCACCACATCCACATGGTTTTTAAACACTTCCAGGGATGGGGACTCCACCACCTCCCTGGGCAGCCCATTCCAATGCCTAACCGCCCTCTCTGTAAAGAAATTTTTCCTGATATCTAACCTAAATTTCCTTTGGTGCAACTTGAAACCATTCCCCCTTGTCCTGTCATTGAGGGAAAAATGTTTCCCTAATGCCCTGTCTAAACCTCCCGTGTTGCAGCTTGAAAATGATGGCTAGATCCTGCCAGTATGACCTATGAGGCCTAGTAGGTCTTATGAGAAAGTGAGATGATAAAATGTATCCCTAAATTAAGAATCCTTCACCAATAAGTTAGCAATGCTATCAACAAAATGGGCATATAAACACATATAGCGTAAAACAGTGAGCCACTTGAGCTGCAAAGTCCTGATCACATTCAGTGCCCCCATGGTGGGCTCACAAAGGAATTGATAATTTTGACACACATCTCTACTCTGCTGTTCTATGTCACTAACAGCTCTTGCACACAAAGCTCGACAGACTCCGGAGATGCACAGCCTAGCAAAATACCTACACAGTTTTTGCCAGGTGTACTACTACACCTACAAGGTTTGCCTGACATGGTTTGATAGGTGCTTAGATACAAAAATGTAAAATCTGATACTCAGTTGGAATCCTGGAAAGGAATTCCAAAAGACAATCTGGAGAAACAAAGCATTCTAATAGTTGTTACATGCCAGTGGGGCAAAATTAATCAACATTATTTGGAAGCTGAGCATAAACAACTCAAACATAAGGCTTAGACAATTGCCTTCACTAAGTGTTAAGTGCAGGGGGAAAACATGCTGCCAGAAAAAGTACCATATCTAAAGGTGAGCAGAGCTATTTCCAGTACAGGCAGGCTCAGCTCAGCCACTGCTGGCCTCACCCCAACATGGCTCCCTGGCTCCAGCACGAACTCTACAGTCCATGGCTAAGAAACACATGACTTTGAATCCCTAGCATTCCATGGATATATTTTGCCTGAAAACAGAGCAACTGGCTTATCTACACAAGATTGAATTTATATCTACCTATAAATACAGCCTCCCTATATAATGTTTTTCAACATATCCTAGGCTATTTAAATGAAAGCATTAAACAGACTAAATTAAATAATTCTCTTCCTTGCACTTCACAGATAACATCCCATATATCAGAAAAAATATCCCATGGAAGAACTTATCACCTACTCCTTGATATCTCTTATTAGGAAAGAGAAATCTAATCCCTTCATAATTAACATTTTTGGGGGATCACTGAATTTAAGCAGTTTGCTTTTCCCTTTCTCTTGTATATGTACTATATGCCATGGTGTTTCTTCACAGTAACACTTTATAGAGCAACATAGTCACTATATTCTCTCACCATAAACTAATTCAAACACAGAATGCCTATTACCAATTTTGTGATGTATTTAATCCCTGCAGTTGCTGGAAGAAGTGGGTTTAATACCTATTTCAAACTTCTTACAAAGCTTATTTCAGGAAAACATCACAAGCATTCAAATTCACCATTGGCTTTTAAATTTTCTTCTTTTTTTTTTTTTTCGGCAAATTTACAAGTTACATCACTGAGAGAATTAGCCATTACTCAAAACATCCATTCTCCTGCAATGGAAGCAAGAACACCCATGGAAAAAAATGTCTGTGTAAACATGACAGAAGAACAGAAAGCTGTGTTACCACTACACAGGGTACAACCTCAAAAAATTGTCCTAGCAGACTTCCAAGAATTACAGGGCTCAAAGAAGAAGAGTTGATTAATCTTAATAAACACCTACAATATTTGTAAAGTATGGAAGAGAAAATCATCACTCTGAGAGAACAATTCACACAACTGACAGAGAAGTATTTCATTTGAGTCACAATGGGTTAAGAAATCACAATATTGATACGGGGGAATAACAGATGAAAGGAAGAACAGATGAGACCCAGACACTACATCCTTATTACCAAAACCAAAAATAAATCCAGAAAGCTCAGTTGTGGAAAAAAAACCCCAACAACCAGGGAACAAAGCAGCTGTCTGAACTGAAATATTCTGTCCACAAATCATGACAGCTCCCCTTGAACTACGTTGATCTGCAATACAGACCTAACAACAACAAAAAAATTAAATCTAGAAAGCAAAACAATCATACAACTAAAATATAAGCCACAGGTTTACTAGAAACACAAAAGACTTCTGACAATCTTTTAAATAGCTCCAAGCAGAGCTTCAGTCTTCTGAAATGGAATTCCTAAGCGTGAAAATGAAAACAATCAACCCTGAAACTTTAACAAATGGTTTTGAAAGAAAAAAATGCAGCTTTTAGATTTAATAGAAGTTTTTCCTTGCCTCAGTTTATGACAGGAAGATTACTTTTTAAGTTAGAGATGAATCGGCACTTAGATATGTTTTGGAGACCGTTTAAGTCAGAAACTGGGATGAAAATTTCACACATAGCCATTTATTAAAGAATTAAATAAGGTAAAAAATAAGTTCCACTCTAAATAGATTTGCTTTTTGGAATTCTACTTTTGTAATTTTGAGAAGGCATCTCATACTTACTATGTCATACATTAAAAAACAGGAATAAAAGAAAATATTTCAAAAGTTTAATGGAAAATAATTAAGCATTTGATTAGTTGCTAAGGGGGAAAAAAAAAAAAAAAAGACAAGTTTGCTGAAAAGATTTTAAGACCTCCCTGATGGGAGTGTGATGGAATAAATATAAGTTAATGACAACAATGTTAAAACATGTGAGTACAACTCCATGATGTGTCCAAAGTGTATTTCTGCAGTATTTTTTTCTAACAGCATCTGCCACAGTTCCTGTATGAGTGCTTGAGAGGCACAAAATCTTCAGCTTCTCTATGTAGAGAACAACTACATCCAGTTCTAATCATTATTCCTGTATTTCAAAGATCTTCTATCTTCCTCTTAAAAGAAGGTTGATGAAAGAACAAGTAAATACAGAGAATATTTTTTTTATGCATCTGGAAGGTATATTCTGTTTACATGAATGCTATCAAACAGCTTTTTATTTCTATTCTCTCCCAAATGTTAGTTTCATTATCAAACACATTTTATGCACGTCAGTTCATTCTTAGCTTCCATCCAAAGGAATTTGTTCTTTCCCATCCCTTCAAAGACAAAATCTTGTATATTTCAATTCAGAAACGTGCCCATCAACAGGATACCACTAAGATTAGGTTCTTACAATGTCTACACAGCTCTACACTGTTGTTCCAGCAAGTTTTACACACCCAAACTCTCTGTTTGGGGCATATGTGGAACCTAGAGGATACTGATACACTGAATCTCTATTTATTTATAATTGCTTCAACTCCCTTTTTCAGAGAGTAAAGTGGAAATTTGATCTAAAATACTGTTTGGGATTTTTGGCTGTTAGAATTTGATATGCTATTCTTGAAAGCACACTAGTAGTAACAGTGTGAGACACAATAATATCTTGGTTGCTATTACTGGTTTCACACATCATTTAATACTTACATATATGTCAAACAGCCAAATTATATTACATCTGAAATGAGAGCAGTTGGTGTAGGAGGAATAAGCCTCAGTATTTAGTCATGCTTCCCCTCAGTAGGGAAGTAAGAAAACAAGGAGATTTGCAGTATAGATGTTGAATAAAGGATCAGAAAGGGCTACCTTGCCCCTCAACCCCAAAATGACAAACAATATCATTAATTTAGTTTCTTTATGGCCTCAGAAACATAACTGTTTCAAATACAGCATTAAGTTAAGCCCATTAGTATAAACACACAGGTTGTCTCCAAGACCCAGGGCAAGCCCAACCAATGCACAGAGCAGGATTTCTCTCTATTAGCCCCTTTCCTCCTCTCTCCCAGGGGAGGGTAAAAAGGGGAATAAGCAAAAAGATAAAAGCTCACCCAACACTAGAAGTTAAGACTATAACAAATGTAACAGATAACAGGAGTAAAGCAGGAAAAGGAACAGGAAGGGCAGAAGGATCCAGAACTCTGTACCAAACCCACTCTGGGAAGGTGATGGATTGCGAGGAGCCAGGCCCAGCTGAGCTGAGATGCCCCTGCAGCTCCTAGGGCCCAGGAAGGAACAGACCCTCCCAAGTTTTCCACCTCCTTGTTCTGTGGAGTATGGCAGGGAAGGGGAGGGAATAAAAACTGCCCTCTGATTCCTCAGGGTCCCAGGGTTACCATCTGTACCACCTACTCAGTCTGTTCACCCTTAAACCACACAACAGGAAAACTTCAGTTTTCTACTATTTCTAAACCAGAAGCAAATTCATTTAAAAAAATGCATTTTCTGTGGGAAGGATTTGGCACAGTATGAACCTCTATTTCTCCTAGCTTCCCAACATCAAAAATACAATATCCTTCTGGGTGGTTTCAAGGATGAGCTCTATTCAACTGGAGGGTAACCTCTACTTTACACTGAAGGAGAATAAGATTTATCCCATTTCTGCTCCATCATGGTCTCCACTAGTAAAACCAGAGAAAGCTGATTATCCCTCTGTATCATTTTCTCTTTACAAATTGAAAAGAAAGAACACAATAAAAAGGAGACAACTATGATAAATTAATCAGAGGAAGGGGAAAAATTGGTACATAGGGAGAAGAAAACAACTACTACTCAAAAAATAATAAAAAAACCAAACCAACAAACAGCAAAACCAATTGAAAGACCAACAGATAGACGTTACTGTAATATACATATAATTTTATATAGTGGACTTTCACACAGTCTGACAATCCAGATGTACTGATGGCATGAAAATATTTTTTTTCCTCTGCTAGTATAGTCTGAATTGGCAGTGCTAACCTCCATCAAAAGAGGTAAGGGCATCACTTAGACTTACATAGTCTAGGGGGTAGGACGGGTCACACCCAAGGGTACTGAGGGAGCTGGAAGCGATGCTCACCAAACCACTTTCCATCATTTATCAGCAGTCCTGGCTGACTGGAGAAGTCTCAGTAGACTGGAGGTTAGCAAATCTGACACCCATCTATAAGAAGTGTAGGAAAGAAGGATCTGGGGAACTCTAGGCCTGTCAGTCTGATCTTGATGCCAGGGAAGGTTCTGGAGGTAATTATCACAAGTGCCATCACATGATGCATGTACAGGACAACCAGGGGATCAGGATCAGTTGGCATTGGCTCACAGAATAAATCACAGAATGATAGGGGCTGGAGGGGACCTCCAAAGATCATCTGGTCCAAAGCCTCTGCCAAAGGAGGCCTAGAGCAGGTCACAGGGGATCATGTTCAGGAGGGTTTTGAATGTCTCCAGAGATGGAGACTCCACTACCACTCTGAGCAGCCTGTTCCAAGACTCTGCCACCCTCACAGTAAAGGAGTTCCTCCTCATGTTTAACATCTTTCTATATTTGTTTGTGCCCATTATCTCTGGTACTGTCACTGGTCACCACTGAAAAAGGACTAATCCTATCCTCCTTACTCCCACCCTTTAAGCATTTATAAGCATTGATAAGATTCTCCCCTCAGTCTTCTTCAAATTAAAAAGACACAAGCCCCTTAGATCTTCCTCATAAAACAGATGTTCTAGTCCCCTAATCATCTTCATAGCCCTTTGCTGTACTCTCTCCAGCAGTTCCCAGTGCTTCATGAGCTAGCAAGCCCAGAACTGGACACAGCACTCCAGATGCCACCTCACCAGGGGAGAGGTGGTGTTGAAAAGAACTGCCCTCAACTAGCTGGCCACACTTTTCTTGATGTGCTTGATGCCACAGGATTATTGAGGCTGGAATAGACCTCCAAGATCACCAAGTCGAGCCTAAGACCTAACCCTAACAACACCTAACTAAGCCATGTCACTAAGTGCCACATCCAATCTTTCCTTCAACACCACGAGGGATGGCAACTCCACCACCTCCCTGGGCAGCCCATTCCAGTGTCTAATGACCCTTTCCCTAAGGAAGTGCTTCCTCATGTCCAACCTAAACCTCCCCTGGCACAGCTTCAGGCCACGTCTTCTCACTGGTTGCCTGGGAGAAGAGCTCAGCCCCCACCTGACTAAAGCCTCCTTTCAGGTAGCTGTAGAGAGTGAGGAGGTCCCCCCTGCCTCCTCCAGGCTGAACAATCCCAGTTCCCTCAGCCTCTCCTCATAAGACTTTCCCTCTAGTGCCTTCCCCAGTCTCCTGACTCTCCTCTGGACCCACTCCAGCACCTCAAGATCTTTCCTGAAGTGCAGGGCCCAGAACTGCACCCAGTGCTCAAGGTGAGACCTCACCAGTGCCAGATACAGGGGGAGTCCTGTTGGACATCCCTAGTCCTGATGGCCACACTATTCCTGATACAAGCTAAGATCCCATTGGCCTTCCATGCTACCTGGGCACACTGCTGGCTCATGGTCAGCCAGTTGTCATCCAGTACTCCCAAGTTCCTCTCAGCCAGGCCACTCTCCAGCCACTCACCCCCCCGGCTGTAGCACTGCAGGGGGTTATTGTGGCCAAAGTGTACAACCCTGCACTTGGTCTTGCTGAACTTCATCCCATTGGCCTCAGTCCATTGACCCAGCCTGGCCAGATGCCTCTGCAACATCTCCCTACCCTCCAGGAGATCACCACTCCCCCCAACCTAGTGTGTCTGCAAATTGACTAAGGGTAGACTCACTGCCCTCATCCAGGTCATCAAGAAAGATGGTGAATAGAACCGGGCCCAGTACTGAAGCCTGGGGGACACCACTAGTCACTGGACACCAACTGGATGTGGCACCATTCACTTGATTGGACTCAATGATCTCAAAGGTCTTTTCCAATCTAAATGATTCTATGCTTTTGTGATCAATATATAACAGCTGCAGAAAGATTGGCATCTTTACACTTTAGAATGCAATAAGTGTCATCTAGGGAAGCAATTTTAAAAACAGAAATCAACAGAGAGAAAAAATACTTGGACATTAGTTAGCATGTTTCTTTATATCATTTACTGACAACTTAGAGGTTTCTGATTGGTCAAAGGTATTGATTTATTCATAATTTTTATGGATTATTTTTTTCCCCAAAAAAATAACTTCCCCAAAATTCAAGATTTTACCATTTTCTTGTATGCCATCCAAATACTCCTATTTGAAAATGAAAGTAAGGCAACCTGTGCAAACTGAATTTGCATATCCTACATTAGATGATAAAAATCTTTTCAGCTATTTTCAGGTCTATGCATAAAAGGCTAAAGAAGGCCACAGGATTAGTGCAGGTACTCTTACACATATGCCCAGACATGATGGACCAGAAAGATGTTTTCTTCCTCTACAAAAGAGTTTTATGTTGGATATAGAATGGTATCTGATATTTTTTCAGGAAAATACTGCTCATAGCTTATTAAAAAAAGCCTAAGAATTATCTCAAATTTTCTCCTACTGGTATTTGTAGGCACTCCACCTGGCACAGTACTGGATTCATTAGTAGGTCAAAACAATTTCCAGACCATGTACCTTATAAAAGACCACTGTATTCATACCACTCTATTCAGACTGGTTATTTAGAGTTAATGGACATATCTGGGGTTTCTGAGGAGCAACTGTACCATTGGATGTGTGAAGCATTCCCAGCCATTCTCTCTCTAGTGATTAAAAAAAGTTTCCTAGTTTCCTGGGTTTTTATCTGGAGATTATAAGTTTTTCCTGCATGGGAGCATTATTGAAAGCTATTTATCTATGCCTCCCTAGGGAAAAACAGCTAGGCACAAATGGTGGTTTAAAGGATTACATAACATTACTCACTATAGGCTATTTAATATCTGTAAAACTCACAACAAAATCTTCTGACAGATCAGACTGCCTTTATTTAAAGAAATTTTGGGTTGGTTTTTTTTTTTTTCTCCCTTTGGAAAGCACTGTATTATCCAGCAAGACAAAACACACAACTTCTACAAGGACTGGGTAGCTTTGTACTCTTTGTCTAAGATTTTGTGGCTTGCTGAATAAATGGGGAAGAAATGGGCATATTAGCAGCACTTTAGATTCTAGTCTTAGAAATATTCCTTTCTGACCCTTTCTTTGCATAACATTACCTAGAAACCAGAATAAAGTTAGAGAAGTAGAAAGGATGTTTGTACTTAAGTGAAGGTCATCTATATTGATATCTGAATCCTTAAAAGGATCCAGAGACTCACCCTTCAAGACTGCAGATTTTTGTTTCAGTACCCCAAAATATGGGCTCATTTTGAGACCAGTTTATATCAAGACCCTTTCCTCTCCCAACTTTTAGTATCTTTCTCCATTGTCAATCACTGCTATACAAAATGTGAACTTAATTTGGCAATGATGAGGTTAAAAATGAGGTACAAATGAGGAGGTACAAAAACTACACACTTACTGTCTTGAAACACATTCAGACGCTGCGGTTGTGGGATGGAAACGTTACAGGCTGCAATTGAGCTGAATTTCAAGGATTGAGATTAAAAAAAAATAGTTCATGGGGGAAAAAAAAAAAAAGGAGTTCATAAACTGTTACAGGATATGAAGAACCACTTAGGAAATGCTACCTGTTTGCATTTGCAAAAACTACTTTAGTGGTTTTGTTTATTATACAGCTATAATTTGGTTATTATAAAGCTATAAAACCCATCATAAAATCGAATCTTTACATATCTGTGCAAATAGAGCTTTTGGGTTTGATATTGTTTATATACCAATTACATTATGATATATGCAATAATATACACAATGTACATGTAAGCTGCATGTAATATGCAGTGTCATTTTTAATTTATTACAATGTGAGCTTTGCAGACTAAGGTAAAACTTAGAATTCGTGACTGACACATGCTCTTTGCTTTCCAGGTAATATTTTATTTTCCTCTACTTTCCACTAATTTTTCCCTTTTTCACTCTCAGTCTGAGGATGCCAAGTTATCAGACTAGGACAAGTGGCAAGAACCCTGTTTTCTTAAACCCAGAAAATATTTTAATATGTTTTTTTTGGTCCAGCCTTGCTTTGGTCCAAAAAACTAAGAATGTGAAATTTTACACACCTGTTATTGACCAGGGACTCCAGAGAAATTTACCACATATTTTCAGAAGAGATCTGTTTGGAGTACACTGCCTTAAACTATGTTTTTCTTAATAAAAATTTTTGTCTAACTAAAATGACACTTAAGTCACCTCATTATACTTTAAGCTGTTGTAAGTTTTTGTTAGTACATAAATTCATAAATAAATTACATTTGCAAAAAATATATTTAAAAAAATACAT
>JANHGL010009304.1:13624-25028 GCA_024611195.1 Ceyx melanurus | reverse complement strand
CTATAAATTAAATATATTAAGTTATTTACTCCTCCAGTAACCATATATTTCATCAGAAAAAATGGCATGGTACTTAAAGTAAACTTTAGGAATGGACCTGTCTTGAAAAAAACACACATTAAGAAAGAGCATTTCTTCATAATATCAAAATCACTTTGCATGTGCATGTTTTGCACCCTAATCCTGCAGAACTTGAAACAGGAGAGATTCAGTGGTGCTGACCAGCAAGGGCTTCCAGCCCATATATGTAATTTTCATTATAAAGCTGAGGGATCAAAAGAGTCAAGTCCTTTTCTTCAGTGCAAGGAGAACTCTGTCCTTTCTGCCCTCAATCCCAATCCATGTGTTCCTGAATCCCACTCCTAAATCCAGCTCCTGAATCTGTTCACCATCCATCTGCCTCTGAGACCAGTCTGGGACTTCCCCAGTGCCTTAGACCATCAAAATGTGACAGTGACATAACTGCTATCAAGAGTTTGATATTTGTTTTGTATGTATTTGTATATATTGAGATTTATTTTTATTATTTTCATTGTTTGTTCTAGCTTTCCTTTCTAATCCATTAGTCTCCCTCCCTTATTCCATTTCTCTTCCCATTTGAGTAGCAAAAGGAGTTAACAGAGAGTGTCTGTTATAGTGGACAGGCTTGACCCTGAACCTTGACAGATTTAAACATCAATAACACCCCAAAAACATGTGCAAGGTAGCCTAAGGGGAAGGACAGATGGAGGGGAGGAGAATTGGATCCTTTAGGTGTGTTCACTTTGCATCTGAAATATACCTGTTCCTTGCCTGAAACTGCACAGTGAGGAAAGGAGTGGAGAAAAAAGTCCAGAAAATAATGTCTCCTAATGCTTTTGATTTCCTGATTCTAAAATTCTTATTCAGGTCAAAACCCTGTTAACAGGATCTGCTCCTGAGGAGTAACTTTGATGCTTACAGGAGCTGGTTCACTCTGCTAGTATTCCCATTGCACTATTTTCCACGTGTAACAGTTAGTCCTGTGTGCCTTTGTCAGAACCTGAAACTAAAGCTGCTAGAAACAAGCAGAAAAGTGTGTTTTATTCTATGGAAAGCCCCAGAATTACTCTCAAAAGACATGTTTTTTGGCTGTTTGGGTGGCTGCCCATCTGGTTATACTTTTCAAGAAAAATGATGATTGAATATTCTTTCTTATGTGAAACAGAATTGCTAATTCAGAAATATCAAAGTGATCTGGTTTTTGTTCTGTCACAGCCTGGTTAGTCTATTAAATGACTTCAGCACTTTATTTCACCTACTCCAACTCTACTATTCTTTAGCCAGACTTTTGCTAAAGAAGTCCTGACTTGCATTCCTCAAAGCTCCCTCAGATGGCCGTAGAGCAACAATTCACTTATGTTTAAATAACATTAAAATTAAGGAATAAGTTTTAATGATCATGTTCTGCAGAAAGGGCATTTACTGCATTTGGACACAGTCAAGGCAAAGATTGGCCAAAGCCTCTCCTGCTCATGGATCCATGGATCACTTTTTTTCTCTGCTCTGTGGTTCTCCACATGCAGTTTCATGTCTTCTTCTTTTCATTTCTTGTGAGAGGCAATTCCCTGGAGTGATCCTTTTCCCATTTGGTCCAACATGTTCACATTCTCCCCATTTTCTAAGAGTTTTACTCCATCTTCCTTTCTGTAATGAACTTTTGATAATTGTTATCACATCTATATGAGTCATTATATACCATGTACAAAGGGAGGAAACTGTGCTACATTTAATTTAAGAGTAATTAACACCTTGCTGTGGCAGTGTTATAATTTGAAGTAAGATGCCTGGAGAAAAGTGACTGGGGAGACAGATTTTACCTGTGCATTCTGTAATAGTGGCAACCAGACAAAGTCTAGGAAGTTCCTGTTAACTCACCATTTAGCTTTATCTAACTATTCTTGCCTGATCATGGATTTACTTTTGAATTTTACAAGCAATCTTGTACCAAGTGCTGATTTTGGACAATATGGTTTGTATTAAGCGTGCCTGTTCATCATCATTACAGACTAGGAACCACCTACATTGATATAAATGTTTTTGTGTATTCATTAATGCATGCTTGAAAATGTAAAGCAGTATATAAATGCTGATATATTGGTTTTTTTCTGAGATGTGCTGTTATTGATCAACCTGTTGAGGTTTGCTGCAGAGTTTTCTGGAAACTATACTGACTGCACTGTGTTCTCCACATGCTTTCCCATCACATTTCATCTCCTCCCAAGTGCAACAGCAAAGCAGGTTTGGCATCTCCTCCTTAAAACCTTTACTGCCCTCACACAAGCATCACATGTAGGCACATCAGAACTGAAGTAGGAATACTTGGCAGCACATACTGCAGGGCTCAGTCTTGGTGGTCAATATCCATTTGTGTCTAAAGAAAAATAAAACAAGCAACAAACAATCAACAAAAACCAAACAGCTATACCTTCAAACACAGCAGATTGCACCAGAAAAACAAATAAATAAACAAACAAACAAACCCAAAACCCCAAAAAATACACGTTTCTTGTGTAGCTTTATCAGTTTGTTAGGTTGAGTTACCCAGAAAAACCCCAAAACAGATCCAGAACAAAGGGACCTTTGAGGAATGCCAGTGTCTATGCTTGTTTGTAGCACCTTGATGCCTATGGGAAGAGTCTATTCAAAATGCAGGAAAACATCTTAAAACCAGACTACTAGAACCAGACAATCTTTACAGAAGCTGTCATCAAATCAAAAGGGTAAGTAATTTATTGCAGCTCTAAAAACAAAATTAAAAGCATAAAATGCAGCATCAAACTTTGTCTACAATTTTATTTTCATTCCTAGCTGCCCACACTGGTCTTTTCCCAGGGTGTTTGTCTCAGGCTGAAGCTTAATTCACACTGTCAGTGGGATGCTCTGGAGAACTGCTGTATGTGACATCTGAGCCAGCCAAGTTGAGAGACCAATTTAAGAAGCAGTACTGGTAATGCAGTATGGAACAGACCTTTTGCTCTGATTTGGCTGCTATTTATATGTTAGTTTGTTCATTGAAAGTGAACTTAGAGGAAGGCCATTTTCATTGTATTCCTATTCCTGTAATTATGATTTTGTGTAGGTCATGATGTAAAAGAAACACTGATCTCATCTTTGGGAATAAAAACTATGTTCCACCTAACAACAGAAGCTTCACCTGCAGCACAAATGGAGAACAGTACCTGGAAAGGATTCCAATAACTTCAAGTAGCAATTGCTCTTCCTTCAGAAAAATTCTGCATCAGTTGTGGTCTCTAATGATACGTGACTTTCTCAACCTAACTGTGGCATATAGAAAAGGGGTCATGTTGTCAGTCAGAGTACTTCAAGAGATCTAACTTAAAGGTTTTTTGAGAAAAGAATGCAGAATTTATTCATTAAAAATTAGTCCTGCCTAACATAACCACTGTGAGCACATTCAAACCTACCCTAGCTATGAATGAGGCCCATTCAGTTTAACATAGGAAGAGTTTGCAGGATTCAGACTCCAAGTCTGACACAATTAATAGTGTTTATAAATTCAAGAATGTTGCTGTTAGGATGGAGTGTATTCAAGACAAGTGATCACATTTCATAGCACACTTAGAAGGTGAAGAGGCACTTGACATAAGACACTCTCATTTTCATAATGCGAATCATTTGGTTGTTGAGGAAGATGTAAATTTTCTTCATCTTCTTTTCCTCCCTTCTTCTACATTTGATATATATCCATTTTTTTTCCACTTATTCCAGTACCTTGTCTTTGGCAGTATCTAAACAAATCCCTTTGGCCTGAGTATCAACAAAACTGAATATCATCAAAATTAAAGCATGATTTTGCTTTTAGTGGATTTGCAGTTGCAAGATGCAAGACTATACCATTGTATCAAAATTAATATCATGAAATATCAGTTACAGGCATAAATAGGAAAAGACCAGACAGAAAGGTTCATAAAACTAATGTGCCTTGAACTAAATATAAAGATAATAAGAAGACATGGGAAAAACTTACATTTAGGGAACATAGAATTTGGTAAATGTAAATTCAAAATAATGAATCAGAATTTTTTTGTGCACTTGCAACATTGGGGTTTTTTTTCCTGTATGGCTATGCAACTACAGTAGGACTACCAGAGAAATATCATACTGGTTCTTGTTCTCTTCAGAACAGGAAACACTGACAAAAAAAAAGTCAGACTCTGCTTCAGGAAAGCATCTATATTTAGATGCCCAAGTCCCATTGAAATCCACGTGTTTTAATTTTAGCTCATATAGGTGTCACCTTAAACTGGGGGCAAAAAAGAAAAAAAAGTACAGTATGAAGGAATAAAATGTACCTCTCAATAAAATGTACCTATAAATAAAGGAAATGGACATGTAAATTCTGAACTTCTGGCTGAGGCTGTAAAAGAGACAGAAGAGTTGCCTCAATTACAGAAAAGCATATAAATGTGATCGATGGACTGAAGTAAAGGCAAGAGCAGAGCAAGATCAGTATCAAGACAGCTTCAGAGTGTAGGAAAGAGCCCTAGATCCCCACACTACGTTTACATGCTTCTTGGTGCTGCTACAAAACCACTAGAACAAGAAAATATTGCATGAAAGACCAGTTAGATATTTAAAATGTATACTAGAAAGTAAACCTGGTATTTTTCATTTAACCTGGAAGGATCAAATGTCCTGAGGTTTTATGGTGCTCTGAGTCCTCTGCTTCTCACAGGCCTGAGCACTGGCTCTCCTTCTGCCCAAGGCCTTCATGGAGCACAACACAATTCATGGTTCTTCTTGGGAAAACAGGCTGGTCCCAAATTAATATGAACACAAGATTTGAACTGCAAATAGTTCCTAGTAGTTATTAAAAGAACTTGGATGGAGCCAAGGCTATTGCAGAGGCCTAGACCTGGAGTGGAAACAAAGCAGCCTGTATCAAGCACCCAACAGGCCTTCATATGAACCTTCCAGGTGTTAGAACTCACTTGGGCTTTTATTTACCAGCACTTAACAATGAAGAACAACAAACAAAACAAAACAAGCAAGCAAACAAACATCAACAAATTAAAAAAAAAAACAAACCAAAAAATCCCCCAAAACAACGATAACAAAACCAAACCCAAACAAACCAAACAAAAGCCACAAGCAAAATACCAATCCAATCAACAATAACAAAAACCCCTCAAGTCTTCTTTAACAAGTAATTTCTTTCAGCTGGTTATTAATTAGACAAGCAAATGCTGGATCTCCTGGCTCTCTGCTGAGCTGGTTGCAGGGAAAAGTACAAAGTGAGATCCTGCTGTGTGGGTAAACTGATGACTCACTTTTAATATCAGGTTGAGCCAGGATCTCGAAGACTGCCAAGTAAACTCTACAGGGATCCCCACTTCAGCCCACTCACATTTCCTAATAACAGCACTGCATTTCAGCAGGCTGTGCTTAAAGGGAGGCACTTTGATTTGTAAACAGAGGCAGTCTAGGAAATAATGTACCAGTGTGGTTAGCTGTGTAATGTCGTAAGACAAGGTAGAACGGCAGCACTGCTATTAAATGGCCAGAGGATATCGCCCAAATTTGAATGTGACAGAAATTATAAGAGATAATTTTTAATGTTGTTTTTAATTCCACCCATGCCTTTTCTCATCCCAGGAGAGATATTACTGTCTGTCTTTGCATCATATGAAGAGGAAGACTGCTGGTAAATGTATGCTTACAGAAACACACATTTTTAAGAGATTTAATATATAGTTGGAAGAAACACTAAATAGACTGCACGTTCCTGTGTTTTGACATGAGGATTTAAACAATCATGCTTGCTGGAATACTTTTATGGGTTCTTTAGATATATATTTGAAGTCCCCTAGACTCAGCCTGGTGAAATTTAGGATGTGCATAAACACACCAGAGTACTGACTCACTCCTGGCATCTTTGTGCCTCATTCTATCCCAGCACAAACTAGAACTCGTGCACTGTTGCCACAAAGATCAAAAGATGCATGTTTATTGTCTCGGCCACATGACTGAAAATAAATCGCTGTGTAAGCTCTGCATTAGGCTTCCTGCTTGAGGACAAACCTCTTTCTGTTCAGACCTACAAAGGTTTTCTTAAAAGAGACGTCTGTTTAGTTATATGACTCCACTGCCAAACTGATTGCAAATCCAGAAGTGTATTCTGAAACTTTAAACAACTCTGTGAAAGAGGTTTAACTCCCTACCCACCCTTCTCACCCTCATTGTCCACTTGGGTAAGTGGACTTCAACTTTCTTTGTGGCAAGCAGCCTTCAACATGCCATGCACTTGGCACTCTTTCAGGATTATGGTCTTATGCCCAAATACATGGGATAATGTGCAGGAGGTATAAGTCCTGTGGTAGGAAATGAGTGCTTTTTCCCTCTCACTAAATCACTTTTGCTTCTACTGGGCAGTCTCGGAAAGAAAGCAGAAAAATCTAGCCAAGGGATATTTACAAATTTTAAACCAGACAAACAAAAGGAAAAATCCCTAGCTAACTGATGCCATTGCAGCTGTGTAATCCACCCCAGCCATGGTTATGGGGCAGCAGGTATGCTCTCAGTCCATTTTTCTTCAGTCTGTGTGCAGCAGGTTGTCAACCTTAAGCTCCCTGCTGGGGCTGTGCACCAGAGCATCCTATGCTCCTTAGAACTCAGGATGGTAATAACTCTCCACATTAAGGAGCTGCTAGGTTCTGGATGTGCCTTAGGTAATTATATAAATATATAAATATTAAATATAAGCCACGATCTCTTTCCTGTTGTCTCTACTGATGCAATACACATAAGACTTTTTCAGACTTTTTATTAAGAGTTAAAGCAGACAACTGATCTTAAATCTTATATACTTCTCTATCCATGTGCTAGCTCTCTGGGGCTCAGCCCACCCTGGGAGGGTGCTGTGGTGCTCCAAGATGCTCACTTCCTGGCAGTCACTGAGATTCTCAGTGTTGATGTACAGCCCATCAAAATGATGTGGTTTCATGATTACAAGAATATATTTTTTGCAGTTAAAAAATATAATATGTCGGAGTAGCTGGCTAAATCTTATCATTTCTACCAAGTAAAACCTCTATTTAACATGCCCTTGCACACAACATAGAAATTTAAAGCAAGAACTATTTTAAACTACTGATAGTTAATCCTTGAGATACTTTTTACCTTCTAGGCACCACAGGTCTCAGCAGACAGTAATGCAGACACAAAGTACTTAATATACATGATATACAATCACTGTTGCTTAGTGTTTCAAAAGTGTTTTTCTATTAATAGGCATCCATTTCTGAATTTTAAAAAAATTTGTGTGAATAATTTTGAAAAAATATGTCTTTGCCTCAGATATAACCCAAAGCTGCAAGGACTTCAATAGGATTGTAGTGCAGGTAGAGCAGAATGTGTCCCAAAGCTTATGAATGCAAAAAATGCCACACACTGTCCTTCCCCTCTATAGGTGTGTTTGGTATTGCATCCACTGCACTGAAGTCTGGGCAGGAGTACCAGTTTAATTATGATTTAATTATGTCTTTTGTCAGTACTAACTGTAAATGACCTTTGTATTCTCAGTGTATTTCGAACTGCAAATATCTCCTAGTAGATATAAAAGTAACTCTGAGGAGCTGAGGCTGTTGCAGAGCCCTAAACCTGGAGTGGAAACCAAGCAGCCTGTATCAGGCTCCCAACAGGCAGTGCTCACTAGCTTTCCAGGTGGTAGAACTGACTTGTGCTTAATATAGAAGAACAAACAAAATGTATTCATTTTTCATGGCAAGAATGTTTTTCCACTGATACGGAGGCAGATGGAGATGCCATGGATGGAGATGCCATGGATCTAACCTGCTCCATTCTGGTTTGATGAGAAAATGCCCCAGCTAAGCCACTAACACTCTTCATAGCAATTAAACCTGGCGTAGCTTCAGTAACATTCTTTTCTTTCTCTTGGAACTAACCCTGATGTATTTATGTCACCGTTTCTCAATTCAATATTTTGCACTTGCTAATCTCAGAAGATAGCCTAGGGCATTATTTTATTTTTTTTCCAGCAGTTTCCTGAACCAGGCACACATTAAAAAATGTCCATGAGCCTTCTGTGAACACGGATGTCTGAAGGCATTCAGGATGGAAATGAGAGCTATAGATGTGCATGAAAGAGCCCGTGGATGAGGAGTGAGAATGAGGTGTACTGTGGTACTCTGTCTTTTTCATCTGTCTGATGGAAGTCATGGAGATAAAATGACAACATTTTGTAACCCCCACATGCACATGGGGATCCAAAGTGCATTGTGAGCAGGTGGGAGCAGAAGAATGGGGAAAGAAGTTTCATGTCCTACTCTGAATAACAGAAGCTTTTAACAGTTTAGGGGTTTTTTTTCCCACCCCTGGGAAAACAAAACGAAACAGAACAAAACAAAACAAAACCAAAACCCCTTTTATTCCCAAATAGCTGTGAGTCAGGAAATCTCATCTGGGACATGTAAAAAATCCAACTGTCTGAATAGCTTATTACTGAGGCTCTTCAGCAATAGGTAATTCTATAGAATGAGAATTTCCTCCAGGAGCTGAGGAAATTTATTGTATCATCTTCCTTGAAAGTTGGTGTTTTGACATCAGGGCATTTTCTGACAGGCATTTGGCTGGAGTGAAAGGACAGTGGTGCACTGACATTGGGGATTCACATTGCTTTTTACAAAGCCACATACAAAACCAAAAAATCAAATACACAAAAAAACCCAAACTACAACAGCAACAAGGAAACCCCGCAATTTATTTTTTTTTAAAAAAAGCACCTAACAAATAAAAACTAACAACAAAAAACAAACAAACCCAAGCAAAAAAAACCAACCAACCAAACCAATCCCAAAAAGTCCAAAAACTTCTTGCAGGAATTTTGACCTTATTTTCTTGTGTTTCAGTCTAGACTATGGCAGTGTTGGTTGTTCCTTGAAGTCTTCTAAAGGTGTTACTAATTGTTCTAATTTCTGTGAAAGATGCTCAGCTACTTTGGTAATGAAAAGTAGGCAGGTTAGGAATATATAATATATATAACTCCATTTTACCTTTGATATTTCTGACTTGACACCACTCACAGAATGTTAGGGGTTGGAAGGGACCTAGAAGATCATCTAGTCCATTGATGCAAAGTGATTAGCACCTGATAAAAGAGCTGATGCTGGGATATAACAGTGTGTATGACATTAATGCAGTTAAGACAGTTGTTGAGTCTGTACTGGACAGTTCATAAATGTTGGTGCCTGTTGCCTCCAAAACCAGATAATTCCTTTGCTATTTCACAGCTGTTGTGATAAGGATTCTGAGCTCAGTAGGACTCCACTGAGTTCTCCAGTGCAGGGCTTTGAAGAGCAAACCCACTTCTTTCTGCAGATCTCAAAATCAAATTGCTAATCTCATTAACATCCATAACAGTTTAAACAATACATTGACTCAACTGTTCTTGGAGCCCCGTGGCACCTAGTTAAGTTACTTTCCAACACTGCTGTAAATCAAATGAGAAAGCCTAAGGTCACAGTGTTTGCTGCATACTTCAGTTTGGGATCCTGATTGCTTTACCAACTGCTCACTGATGTTGTTTTTCTAACTTGCTAAGGAATACTTGAGAGAGTGGCCCAGCAAAACAAAGCAATGGATAAATAATGGATAAAAAAACTGATATATGGTGGTGGAAAAGAAGGAGGAGAGATCATAGCCAGGCAGAGGACATCTGTCTCTGTGTGAGTGTCCCTGATGTCACTGACCTGGATGGGAATGTTCCTCTGCTCAGGGCTGAGGTGCAAGGGATCAGAGACAGCAGTACCTGAATCTCTCAGATGGAGCTTTGGGCAAAGCTGAGTAAAGATGCATACTGTACTTCAAACTATACCTCCTGTTGCACTGAGTTTGGGAAGCATTAGCTCCCAGTTGTGCAAATTATGTCACAATACAATTTCTAAACTAATTTGGGTGGTTTGACCTCAGCTGGACACCAGGTGCCTGGGTGACTGGATCTGTTCCTGGGTGACTTGGTCTAGGTGCCCCTGCTCTGGCAGGGGGGTTGGACTAGATGAGCTTCTAACTCCCTTCCAACCCCTGACATCTGTGAATCTGTGAGTCTATCAGTCTCCTGTCCTTTCAGGGGAAAGAAAATAAGATTAAACTTGTGGGCTAAGACAAAAGCAGTAAAGAAGCAAAGCAATGGCACATGCAGAAGCTAAAGAAAACAAAGATTTCTTCTCTACTTCCCCCCAGCAGGAGATGTCTGGCCCTTTTTAGGGAAGCAGGGCTCCAAATGCATAGGAGTAGTCCTTGAGGACAAGCCAGTGCCCCCCACATTTTAATCTTTTTTTCTTTGGTTTTGGTTTGCTTGAAAAGCTTTCACTTATTTGTAGACAAGACAGTTTCTATTGACAAAAACTGAAATTATGAAATCAACAGAGCCTGATGTAGTTCTGTGAGTGTGGACACACAGTCAGTAAGTTTTTATCCACTGTACAATAAGAAGTAGTAAATGTGAGAGTGAAACAATATATTTGGTCTTCCCTGTGAGGTTTTTACACCATTTATTTATTTTTTTCAAATTTCAGAATCTATAAAATACAGCTTCTGTATCTTATATCCTTTGTGCAAATACAATTTTAAATACCTTTCCAAGACTCCTGGCAAGTAACCTTATACTTTGTCACTTTTCTCTGTATGCACTTGTTTTCATCTATAAAATATCCCAAAATATTCCTTGGTTCCTTTTTAGCCCTCAGTAATTTTTTACTACATCTGTTTTTATGGTGTAAGTCTGGAAAAAACTATTATATTTGTGCTTTCATTCTTGCCCATACTACCCCATCCTCCCTACTAAAAGCTGTATACAGATTTTATGGGGTCAATACACTGGTTTATTTCTAAATTAATTACTAATACTTTCTTTCCTTGAATGGATTGCATACTACACTTATTATTTCTGAACTAAAGGACAGAAATCCAGGCCTCATCCAAGATTTTACATGTTGGAAAAATTCAGATATGGAAGAGATTTTACTTTAAAGACACATAAATTCTTCTGGAATTGGGTATTGAAAGGAGAATAGGACTCATAAGTGATGTGTGTCTGGGTTTGAGATGACTCTGCAGAGCTTCTGCTGCCACAGGGTAAGCAGGAGTCCTGTTATCTTCTGAATTTGAAAAGCATCCAACACTGTGTGAATGTGATTCTGATTTGGATGTGGGGATGTACAGTAACACGCTTTTCTATTTTTGTCCTTAGCATGTAAATGGTTTTTTCTAAGTGTAAAATAGTGCAGTGTTTTTCAGACAGCTCCACTACCTTGAGTGGTTTTGTTATTTAGAATCATAGAATGTTTAGGGCTGGAAGGGAGCTCCAAAGGGCATCTAGTGCAGCCCCCTGCAGGGAGCAGGGACA
>JANHGL010009303.1:269981-303721 GCA_024611195.1 Ceyx melanurus | reverse complement strand
AAAAGAGCAAATGGCTGCATTGCCATATTTAGAATTGTAGGACCCTGTAAAACCTCATCTGTGGCTTTAAGAAGAGGGGGTTGGGATATGAGGCTGATATACTAAACACAGTTTTCTGTAAAGAAATTCTACTTTCTGTGCATGAAGCATAGTAGGACAAGCTATTCAGATTATTTTTTTTTTAAGTATATACTTTTACAACTTGTAGGAAATGTAATTCTGACACTGGTGGTAGCTGAAGATGTGTGTGATAACATTTCTTTTGCTTATTATGAAAATGTTCTAATTTCTATGCCAGAGGTGTGGGAATCTAACCCAGTTAGACAGTATTAACAGTATTAGCGGTTTCAACAGTTAACCAGTATTAACAGTTGGTTTGGTTTCACAGAAATTTAAGTTAGCAAAATTAAATGCTGAAGATAATATCCCTGGTCTTCCCCATGCATGTGTTTTCTGGTATATGAAACGTATTTGGTCCATATTTTCCCTGAGCTACAAAACATTTTAAGTGTAGCTTTTATCTTAAATTCTGTTGTGGTTTAGGTCTATGTAGGAAATACAAGTGACAACAGTAGGTCAAAATAGCTACCTTGTAAATTGTGCTGGATACAGACTTCAGTGGGTATTCTATACAGTGGATTGCCAAGTATCATTCAAAACCATACACAGTATTGCGTGTTTGTCTGCTAGACAGGGAGGAAGAAAAGTTTTTGACATGATGGTGTCCACAGCAGGTTGGTGAATTTTGTTTTGTTTTTAATTAATCAGGGAGGCTGTAGTTTGTGAAGAGTGTATGTGTAATGTATCTGATGGTGAGAGGGATGGACTGCTCTGCCAAGGAGCCAGGGTCCAAGTCCACCTGTGAACACAGGTATGCCTAATAGGAGGCTAATTCAGATCAGAGGTCTTCAAAGCAAAGAAGTCAGTAGGAGCTGGGAAGCTGCAAACAAGGTGGGAAAACCAGACATATCTGTGCATAAATACTAGGCAACAGAGCAGGAGTGTGAAGGATTGGTTACCAATGCAAAACTGAATTTAGAGCAGGAATATGGCAGGTATGTTTGGAAATTAGGTATAACAGCAAATGCCTGTTCAGAAATGTAAAAAATGAAAACTAAATGGTGGAATAGCGCCAAATGAAAGAAGAAAGGACAACACATATGGAAAATAATATATTTGGAATAAAATAATTCTAAGGGAAGAGAAGGCTAGTAAATTAATTCTACTTAAGTAATCTAGGAGTTTAAATCCTTGGGTTTGTGTAATTTGTTAGAGAGAACTACTACTAAGAACTGTGTCATTGCACAGACTTATTCTCCAGTTATATCTGGGAAAATAAAGTTCTTCTAACAAGAGCAGGGACCAAGCATTCCTGTAAATTCTGGATGAGAGGTTTCTTCATCAAGTAGTTGCTGAAGCAGAAAGTCTGGATCCCAGCTTTTAGTGATGAGGGCATTATTAGAGATGTGGGTCTGAAAAAATAAGTGGTGTATTCATAACTAGATTCAGATGAAACAGAAGAATAAACAATTCATAGAATCATAAGAGTATCAGGTTGGAAGGGACCTCAAAGATCATCTGATAAACTTGTCTTGGCAAAAGCATGGTCTAGACAAGATGGCCCAACACCCTGTCCATCTGATTCTTAACACTGCCTGGTGTAGGGGAATCCACCACGTCCCTGGGGAGATTATTCCAATGCCTGATTGTTCTCCTTGTGAAAACTTACCCTTGTGCCTAATCAGCATCTTCCTAGGAGTGACTTGTACTCAGTACCCCTCTTATTCTCCATGTGACTCCTTGTAAAAAGGGGGTCTCCATCTTCTTTTTACTCACCCTTTAGATACAGGAACATAGTGAGAAGGTCTCCTCTAAGCCTCCTTTTGTCAAGGCTGAACAAACACAGTTCTCTCAGCCTTCCTCATAGGGCAGTTTCCCAGGCCTCCAGTCATCTTCATAACCCTTCTCTGGGCCCTCTCCAGCCTGTTCAAATCTTTTTTTCTATAGCATGGACCAAGACTGAACACAGTATTCCAGGTGTGGCCTGACAAGTGCTGAGTAGAGTGAGATAATGACTTCTTTAACTCTGCTGGTGATGCTTTTGCTGGTGCAAGCTGGCATTCTGATGGCTTTCTTTGCACCAGCAATACACAGTTCACTCATATTGAGCTTGTCCATTGGGACCCCCAGATCCCTTTCTACAGAGCTGCTTTCCAGTTCTTTCATTTCGTAAGTGCACTTTTATGTTTCAAAAAGAAAAAAAAAACCAAACCAACAGTAGGAGAATTTTAATTTGGTGAATTGTAGAATCTACAGGTTGAATGGAAAGAAAGGTCAGGTGGAAATTAAAAAGAATAGGATTAAAAGGAATCTCTACTCTTGAAGGAAGAACTTTGGAGATGTAGTGCCCAGGATTTATCTGAGTGAATAAGCACCTTGGCAGTGCTGAGGAGTGGGGAAACAAAATCACAGACAGTGATATGTAGGAATAGAAATAAAGCTGTAAATATGTCAAGCTGAATTAGGCTTTGCAATGACTGTCAAATGATAAAATGCTCTTACGATTTTTTTTATATAAGAAGGCAAGACCTGTCTCCAGTGAAGGTGTGCTTGAGATTAAGGATGATTTGAATAAGGTTCCCCCCAAAAAACTTTGTTTTTCACTAACAATAACAGTCACAGAGCAAAAACAAGCTGTGTAACAGAAGTGAAGGTATGGAAGCAGAAGTGATTATAAAGAGGCAGAAACATGAATTTGCAAGCTTATTGTGTACATGCTGATGCAATCAGTTGGTCTTTATAAAAAAAAATCTGAATGAGTTGGTACATAAAATCCTTTGAGAAAGAGAGATTTTATGTAAATATGCTGTCAGGATGCTTACATTTAGGAAGAAATTCATGCAATGGTGCCGGCCAGCAGCCAAACACCTGGGACCTCCTTGTCCCAGTCAGTGGAACAGGGGGGAGAATAGCAGCAGCAAAAGTCAGCTGTCCTGGTTGTGTCCTTTCCTAACTTCTTGACCCTAACCCAGCTTCCAGATGAGGTGGGATGGTGTGGAGATGAATAGGAAAAGGAAAAGGGTTGACACTGTTCCAACACTCTTCAGCAATAATAAAAATATTAGTGTGTTATCAATGCTGTTTTAGCCACAGACTCAGAACACAGCATCATAGAGGGTGTTTTGAAGAAATTTAACTCTAAGTTAGCCTGGATCTTGCCAATGCAGACCTATTTGTCTTGACATAGTGGCATATGAGGATTTAGAAATGATATTTGAAGGAATAGATAAAGATGTGGAGCTAAATGGAAAAAGGGGATAAAATGCAATGTGGATTTACTATAGATAGCTCATCACTGTCTAACCTCTTAGCTTTTTTTTTTTTTTTTATGAGAAAACAGATTTTCAGGCAAAGTAAATGTGTCAGATTTTCTGTATCTGGAGTTCAGTTTAGCATTGATGTGACAACCCATGAGAAGTTGTAGGGTCAAAGGGAATCCTCGTGGGGAGGGTTGGCAATAGATACTGTTCAAAGAAACTTGCTTCTCTTGGGGGGGGTGTGTCTGCAAAGAAGCAGTTCAATTCCTTGAGAATCAGTCTTTGGACCATCTTTGACTTATCTTTTTATTAATGATCTTGGCAGAAATATTAAGATGGTGTGCTGATGCTAGCTGGTATTGTAATGTGGAGAGCTAATCAGGAGGAACAGTAGGCTGTTGTATAGGAAGAATGGCATGACCAAGGCTAGGGTACCAGGGATGAGATGAGAATTTGGTATTGCAAAATGCAAAGCAATGAACTTGAAATGCCTCACAAAATCTTTTGCAAAACAAAAATCAATCAATCATTAGAAAATTGCTGAAGTCCTAGGTAGTGATTGTGATTTACTGGCATGATGTAGCTACAAAAAAGGTATATGCTGGGGAAACTATCTCAGGAGAAGTATTTCCAGTAGTGAGAGAAAAGTATTGATTACTGCTGCTCCAGACTATGGTGAGATTCTGTGCAAAACATTGGGTATAATTTTTGTCATTTGTGTTAAAGAAATATAATTTGGATCAGAGTTGCTAATGCCATGATGACAGGGAAAGGCTCTATGCTGGCCTTAAGAGAAAGTGCTTTGGGAACTTCAGTATAGCCAAGAGTAGGAAGCCATACAGTGTTCTTCTTTCAATCTGTTGAAGTGTAAACACCAGGCAGAAAAAGGGACTGATCAGGATAATAGACATAAGAAAATAGTTCGAGTTTTTTTGTGTTGGTTTTTTTTTTTCCTTAATTTCAATTCAGTCCCTTGCATAAGAAGGATGTGGTATAGTGCATCTAACAAGCAAAGATGGGAATTAATTTATTTTTTTTTTAATGCTCTGTAAGATGACTTACTGTCCTCTATTGATGTCTGCCTTTATTTTTCACTGCTTATGATTGGTAAAGGAATTTCTCTTTTTGTTTTTTCAGTTTCAGTTTTGCTTGGTGTTTTTTCTTAAGGCCATAAATTGTGGAACCTGTTTCCTTGAAATTACACACCACTTCTCTAGTTGATTTCATTTGGTGAGGATCAAGTCCTTCAGGTTTCTGAAAGTTTTAGAGGCTTTCTGTGTCTTTGATCTCAATTTAATTATATTTATCATTATCTTTTTAGGTATCTATTAGCCAAAACTCTGAAGGTACACAGTGGAGTAAAGATACATTGCCTTAAAATAACCTGATATGCACTGAAATGAAACCTCAGGAAAACTGGTGGCTTAAGTAACTTTTTAAAAAAGTTAAACTTCAAAGCATAGCAATGCATAATTAAGGCCAGTTATGTACATCATTATCTCTGCATAGTGATACCAATATTAGATTAGTAATAGCAGCTCTATTATGTATTTTATTTTACAAATTCACTGTTAAATGTCTTTCACTTTTCCTGTGATACTTGAATTCCTTTAACCAATTAAGAAGAGTAGAATTTAAACATTAATTTTCAGACAAAGCCAAGTCTTGTGAAATGGAAGATTCTTAGAGAATGTGTCAGATTGATGTGTTTGTTTCATATTCAGTGTCTGCAATTATAAAAATAATCCTTTTACTATCTTTTATTTTGCCTAATCAAATCTGTGTAACTTTGCCATGTTTTGGCAGAGTATAACACATTAAAAGCTTTAGAAAGTAAGTTTAAAATCTGAGAGAGGTAACCATGATTGAATTACTCTCCTGGGAGGGAAATGCTCTTAGAGTGCCTATTGAAATCAGCATTATCATTTCAGTGCATGTCAAATATGAGTAATTTCCTAGTTTAGGCAAAATTTCTTTATAAATCTTTAAATCTTCCAGTTCTTTCAAGAAAAGGTTGAAGTACTTATGATTTAATGAGACTGCTTTACATCATAACTATTTGGCTATCAAGAGAAAACTTGTCCTTTCCAATTTGTGAAATCCTTTTATTTCCCACACAAGTTTTTGAATACTTTAACATTTATATTAAAAACAAAGAGCCTGAGACTTAAAAGCAGGGAGGAAAATGTTTACTCCATATACTCTTTGTGTAGGTGTTACTAAATACAAAGTGCTTGAAACTATATATTCCCTAAGCTTAGTAAGGATATGAGAAAGCAAGGAAGCATTTTAATTGAACAAGTTACTTTGATCTCCTGTTTGAAGTCATTATTTACTATGTATTAGGAGTAGTTTTTCAGTCCCAAGAAGGGAGGGGAGAGTTTGCATCAATTTTACATCTTAGATCTTGCCTGTTAATTGCAGTTGTGTATTGAAAATATTTAGGAGGATGCAGTCTGTCCATAGTCTGTCCAACTCTGTGTTGGTTTGAAAACTCTTTGTTGCTATAACTTCAGCTCCTTGAGTAACTTGGTTCTTTCCTAGATTCCTTCATCTTCTTTTCAATTATTGTCTCTTAAACTACTTCCTCTCTTGCCTGAATATCAGTTCAGGCAAGTTACTGTGTAATTGCAGATTTAAATTTACAGCAGAACAGCTGCCTGGGAACACAAGACAAGGGACTTCACCTGGGCCAAGATCTTAATTTCAGAGTGTGCCAAAAATACAGGTTTTGTCAATGCCATCTGGAACTTGCAGATGTTTTGGGTTGGTTTTTTTCAATTGCATATGCAAAGCCCACTGAAGTCTAAAAGCTTAAACATCCTGCAATTCTGAAGGTTGTATTTTTGGCATCTGATGCAGTTTTTCTTGGTTATTTATTTATTTATATAAAAATAAGTAGACATGACACATGGTCAGTGCTACTCTAGATTTAGTGAGGTATATGTTAATAGGAAAAAAATTATCAATCATACTGAGCATACCAAACCTTTCTTTAAGATATTTAATAGTCATTAATCAAACTTCTAGTGGCCAGTGTAATATGCAATATATCTATTTCTATCATGTGTAACTAGAGTACATAAAATGTAATTTGTAAACATTTTTTTGGTGGAAAAAAAAGTATTGTGGTGGTATATTAACCTAAAAGGTATGACATATCATATGGAAGTAGCTTGCCTACTTTTTACAGGATAATATTTTGAATGGTAAAGAAAAAAAAGATGTTTAAATGTTCAAATGCAATATTGATAATAATAGGATAAATTGAATAACTGGAGTCATAAGAACTGAAAGAGATGTGTGCTGTTTAACAATATCGCGTTAATTCAGCTGTGGTCATTGGAATCAACTATTTTTAGATTGCTAGAAATCTGGAATCCTATCAGGAAAAATGCAGCAAATAAAACCCTGTTTAAACTAGATAGCCCTTGATTCTTGAACAAATCTCTTACAAGTGTGTCACAGTTTAGGGTCAGGTCAACCCCAGACCAGTAACAGACACTCTCTTTTAACCCCCTCACCTTCCCAACAGGGAAGAGAAAAGGAATAAGGGAGAGAGACTTTGTGATTAGGAAAGGATACTAGAACAATTTTAATAAATATGAAAATAATAATGGAATATATACAAATCTGTACAAAACCAGCACTGAACCCAACCCCCCTGATGGTAATTACATTACAGTCACTGATGCTGTGGAGTTGGCACAAGGAGAGTCCCAGACTGGGCCCTGCAGCAGCTGGGAGCTGTGTTCGGGAGCTGGATTCTAGCACCAGGGTCAGGAACACACTGATCAGGATCGAAGGCAGGATGGACAGAGTCCTCCTTGGTGCTCTGAGTGGGAGGACCCCTCAAGAGAGGAAGAACGCTGACGAGCAACACCCTGAGCTGAGAGCCTGGTTGGGCCTAGCCGAGAGCTTAGCCTAGCTTACTAGCTTAGCTTCTGTAGCCTGCCAGCTTTAGTGTAGAGAACCTCAAGATCCCTGAGCTTTCTATACTGGATATGATGTCTATGGCTGGAACACCTCGTTGGTCAGTTTGGGGTCACCTGTCCTGTCTGCTCCTCCCCGCAGGTGTGGTCTTTCACTTTCTGCATCCTCAGTGTGATACACAAGTTCTAGCAATGGCCTTGGTTTGCATTCCAGTCCTTGGTAGTAACCCTAAACATGAGGTGTTATCACTGCTAGAAGTAGACACTGTCTGCAAAACATGCTGCTAACTTCAGAAAGTACAGTTAGAAAATCTGAGCCGAAAAGTAAAATAATTGAACAGAATTTGTTTGGTTCTTGCTCAAAACCAGGACATTCCACCCCTATTCCATACCATTTATGTCATACCTATCGCTAGGTTATTACTTCTTTCTACACAGAAGTTCATTTAGTTCTTGATTGTAGATTTCCATCCCCTGTAACAGTTTTTCAGAGTAGAAAAGATGGAATTAATCACAGTTCGTGTCCACAAGTTGCAGGTTCATCTCAGGAGCTTGCTGGACGCCACTCAATGAGGTTAGCTCCTGTCATCACCGTGATATTATCCTGAAAAACACTTCTTGAATACTGTTAATATTATGCAATTAATATCTAGCTTTGAACCGAGTATTCTCACCCAGAGTCAAATTTCCATGAGGTACACATTCACGATTTTTCATCATTACCCACCAAGTACTTCCAGGTCCTTGAGCAAGAGCAGTCCCACCAATGGGTTTGCCTTTGTTCAAAGCAGGAAATACCCACACAGCTTTTCCCAACAGATTTTTCTCATACACAACAGAGACTTTATCTCCTTCTATTGTGTGTAGTGGGGCTGACTGGGCAGGACTGGCTCGATGGATTGATCCTCTGGTGTTAACTAACCAGGTGGCTTGGGCTAAATGCTTGTCCTAGTTTTTAAAAGTTCCACTATTGCTTTCAGAGTAGTTTTTAGCAGACCATTGTATCATTCAGTTTTGCCAGAGGCTGGTACATGACAGGGGATGTGATACACCCACTAGATACCATGTTCTTTGGCCTAATTATCTATAAGATTGTTTTTGAAATGAGTCCCATTGTCAGACTCAGTTCTTTCTGGAGTACCGTGTCGCCACAGGATCTGTTTCTCCAGGCCCAGGATGGTGTTCCGGGCAGTGGCGTGAGGTACTGGAAAGGTTTCCAGCCATCCGGTGGTTGCTTCCACCATTGTGAGCACATAGTGATTACCCTGGTGGGTTTGAGGCAGGTGATGTAATCAACCTGCCAGGCCTCTCTATACTTAGACCATCACTCCCCAGACCACAGAGGTTTCAACCATTTTGCTTGTTTGATTTCTGCACGTTTCACAGTTGTGGATAACCTATACAATAGCATCCAGAATTAAATCCACCCCTCGGTCACCAGCCCATCTGTATGTTGCATCTCTTCCCTGATGTCCTGAAGTATCATGAGCCCACTGAGCTAGAAATAGTCCCCCTTTATGTTCCCAGTCTAGGTCTGTTTGGAACACTTTAGAATAACCATCCACTCACTGGTTGTTTTGATGTTCTTTCGTAGCTTGACTTTTAGGCATGTGAGCATCCACATGACAGACTTTTACAACCAGTTTCTCTACTGAGCAGCAATGTCACACTTGCCACAAGTGTGGCTGCCCAAATGGGTTTCCCTCTGTGTTGCCAGTTATTCTGCTTCCACTGTTTTAACCATCCCCACAAAGCATTGGCTGCCATCCATGAGTCAGTGTAGAGATAGAGCACTGGCTGCTTTTCTCCTTCAGCAATGTCTAAGGCCAGTTGGATGGCTTTGACCTCTGCAAAATGACTTGGTTCACCTTCTCCCTCAGCTGCTTCTGCTACTCCTCATGTAGGACTCCAAACAGCAGCTTTCCACTTCTGATGGTTTCCTACAAGGTGACAAGATCCATCAGTAAACAGAGCATGTTGCTTATCAGTATCTGATAACTGATTATATGGTGGGGCTTCTTCAGCACATGTCATGACCCGTTCTGGTGGCATTCCAAAGTCTTTACCTTCTGCCCAATCCATGATCACTTCTAAGATTCCTGGACAATTGAGATTCCCTATTTTTGCTCTCTGTGTGATTAATGCAGCCGTGTGGTCAGTGGCTCATCTTCAGATAGCCTTCAAGGCTATAGTCCTTCCTCAGATTCTTTAGCTCCTTCATAGATAAGGGTTTGGTGGTAACCCCTGCGTCTTATGACTCCCTGTCATGTGGGTGTGCTTTAGAAGGGCCTGCTCCATTATCATCTGACGACACTGGGATATCTGCTTTTGTTAGGCATTTCTTTCTAGTTGGAGAGGCATCAGGCTTTGCATCTGGTTCTGACTCATACTCTTGATTCAGCTTGGGAAGCACCCTCTCCCTGCTCTGTTGATAGACCTGGCTGCTTTGTTTTTCTGCTTTTCTTCATGGGAGCTACTTGTAAAGGTAGAGGAGGAGTGGGAGTGACCACAGTAGCTGTGACAAAGTGTTGTAAACAAAGATGTATTTAAGGGGATTCCCAGATAGGTATTGCTTGGTGTAACTTCAGTTACACTTCTGCAGCTGCATGACTGTTCTTCCATTGGCACATCTGTGTACTCTTGAGTGGTGGTGAGAGTTCAGAAGTAGCTGCCTGTGCTCGATATGGCTGTTAGTATAAAACATTAAGGAGGCACAGGGTTAGATCTACATGATCAGTTTTGTGTATGGAAGGGGTCTTTTTGATACACATTTGCCTTTTTTCTATTTGGAGTCTTGTGTTACTCAGGAGCACTGCTGATAATGCTTGGATTGGATTCCTTTCTGGGGAGACTAAGCTTGAAGCTGTACACACGAGCGTCACCATTTAGAGCACAGCATTTGCAATTTGGGCGAGAGGTCCTCCAGCAGGTATGGATATGGTGTAGCAACTGGTTTGATCTTCCTTGCTGGTAAAGATCACAGATATTGAAGCATTATTCTTCCCTCCTTATGCTGTGCCAGCTGCTAAGTAGATTTTTTTTCAGAAGATACTTGAAACTTTTCTGGTAGGAGTCCAGAAACGTAATGAATACAACCTAATAGAGCAACATCTACTTTTCCTCGTTATTAGAAAAAAAAAAGTAATTCCTACATCTCATTCAGGTTTCTGTAGCTTAAAGACAGAGACTTAAGTCAAAAGTCTGATCAAACTTTCAGATTGTCCTTTATGCAGCCTCTGTTATTTATGTGAACTCTCTCACGTGCTTCTTGCATTAGCGCCTGTGCGTGCAGCAAATGGAAAGTGACATAAATTACATCTATAGATCCTGTATAATGCAGAATTCATATGTGCTGGCGACAGCTCATAGGAGGAATCTTCTGTGAGACTTCTCATGTATTATTATGTCATGGAAGCAAAGAATATTTCCTGCACAGAACAACTTATCAGCTTGGCCGGAAAGTAGTAAATTCCGGGATGGAAGAGAGGCAAGAACTCCTCCTAGACTGACTCTATTGAATAGACACTGACTGATCTGTTTTTAGCTAAATAGTCTGGTTTATAGTTTATATTTTATTATTGCTAGTATTTTGTGGCAGTGAGTTCCTCATATGTAATTCTAGCTGTAGGATATTGTTCTTAATTTTAACTGCTGTCTGCCAATTTCTTTTCACCAATTTCTTTTGTCAGTTGCTTTCTATTTATCATTCTCATGCTATTTGATATTTTGGTTATAGAACTAGGTCACATGTTGTATTTGTTTATAAACTGGATCTCTCCTACTGTTGAAGCCATTTTGCATTTTGGTCATCCACGATGATCTTTTCTGAAACTTTTGGGGTTATACTGTTATAACAGTTGTGAAGATGGAAGAGTCAAAACTCTACTTCTTATTCCAGATATTTTGCACCATAAATTTTTAAAAAAATGAAGTGATGTAATTTTGTTATTCATTTCTTTCCCAATAAGGAGTTTCTTCTTTGCCATTGAGCATCTTGCTCAGTAGTGTATTTATTTACAGTAACTCCAAGACCACTTTTTCTGCTCAGTAATAGTTCAGAACTTAATGTTATGTTTCCATAAGTAATACGATTTTTCTCATGTCTTCTATCTTGTGGTTAGCCAGTTGGTCAGCTACTTTATTGCCCATTCCTTTACAAATTTGAGATCCTTTTGTAACTTTAAAGTAAGCTCTGACTTTTACTCTGCATGTATTAACTCCATCTTTTTAGATTTCATTAACCACCGTTTTCAAGCCTATACAAAATCTTAAATAAGAGATTGTTGGAGTTACTTGCTGATAAATATCTGACGGTGTGAAATGTGGCCATTTAATCTCTGCTGAGTTTCAAATCTTTCTGGAATGACAGTATATTATATTGGGGGGTGTGTGTGTATCTATATCTAGATCTAGATCTAGATCTATATCATCTATATCTATATCTTCCTTATCCACATACATCTTAACTACTTCAAAGAACTCAAAATTGGATCTTCACTTGCTTTCACAAAAAGCATGTTGCCTTTTGCAGTATACAATGTTTATCCATATGCCTTTCAACAAACTGAAAAACTTAATTTGTTGGATTATCAGAACAGTTGGTCCAAGACCTGGTCCACATGTCTATAACTGTAATTTCTGCATTGTTCTTTGATTGGTACAGAGGTAATTGAAAATTATGTTTTCTGTTTCTACTGCTTTTATGATATCCCATTAAATCTGAAGTTGTGGATTTTTAAAAATTTTCTTTAAAAAATGGGCTGAAATACCAGCTTCTGTAGTATGTTTTAATATAGTTAGCTCATTTACTTTATCAAAATTTGAACTTTATTAAGGTATAGCAATGCTTTTTCACTGGTATGATCTCTATGTAATTCCTGATTTACAGGTTTAAACATTGTAGGCTTTAGATTCAAAGATAGGCATATTTTGTCACAAAGTCTGTGTACATGTTTAGTTAGGATTTTTTTTTAGATACTTCTTTTTTTTTCCCTAAACTTCATTGTTTTTCATCCAAAATTGATAAACAACTAAACTAGTCCTAGTTTGGTGTAGGAAAAGCTTACCTTTCTGATTCTCTCTGTTACAGAAAAGCTGCTCAATTCCAAACTGACCTAAATCTTTTTTTTCCACGCATTGTTTGCAGTGTGCAGAATCATGCAACCTTGATAGTCTGCCCCTTGATGATACTGGAAGCATTTTAAAGAATGGTGATGGCTTTGATCTTCTGCTACCTGAACTAAAGCCAGAATATTTTCCTGTTGAACTTCTCCTTTATGGTAGTATTTAGGTGTACCCTTGCTATTGACTGTACTTGTAGATAGGCTGTATATCTTGTGAGGTTCATTGTCGTTGCACTTGTAGGGAAATCAGCATGTGATATTCATGGGCACTAGAGGTTAAACTATCAATATTGCTCCTAATCTGACATTTCAAAACTGCAAGCTTCTGTTTTTCCACTGAAATTCTTAAGCTGAAGATTTATCCTGGCTACTCAGAGATATGTTCCTTTCTCTTAATAGCTCGATGACCATGTCCTATGGGACTTCTGTGGTTCTTGGAATCAGGACTGGTCAGAAGAAAAAGTCCATCACATTTCTGAGCTCCTCTAGGTAGCCTTCTTGAGTCTTGATAGCAGATAAACTGTTTCTTCAAGTTACTACTGGTGCTTTTGTGCATGTACTTCTTGTCTGTAGGGTGGGCAGTTATTTACATAACAGGTCTGTAAAGTGGATTACCACTCTTCTGCTGGACTTCTAAGTGCATTTTATTATATTTGAAGGGCTTATCTGTTTCCTTAGATTGTGTTTATTGGCATCATCATCTTTGCTGTTGATTAGTAGTCTCCCTTGCCTTTCTGTGTCTTAACCCAAGGTTTTATAGTGTAAAGTGCACAGGAAATCACTATAAACGTTCTGAACAGCCTCTCCTGGTCCTCTCCTGGCCCACTTCCAACGAAATGGGGTTGAGGGAGGTGCTGCATAAATATCTTCCTTTAGCTTAAAAAAAAAATAAAAAAAATATATATATATGTAAAAAAACACTCCTCCTAATTAATGTTTGGTCTACCTTCAGTTAATAGCACAGTTTGGATCAACTGTAAAGCTTTTCAGGCAACATGCTTGTTAACTTTGCAGAAGCATTTACCAGAAAGTGAAAATTGACACAGTGAATTGTCATTAGAAGTATTGGAGAGTTATAGTACAAAAGAACAGTTGAATGACTGTTTTTAAAGCATTTTGTTATGAAAGGAAGCAGGGCACAGATCCTTTGTGGATCTTTGACCATGAAGAGAAAATAAGCCTTGAAAGAAGAGACTTTATTTGTGAAAATCCCTTGACTGGATACATGGTACTTTTGTGGTGAGGCATTCAGAGGGCAAGAATAATTGCTTTCTTCTTATGTAAATCATCACAAAAAAAGACTGAGGAATGGCTTTTCAGCCTTCTAGTCCCAACAGAGCTGTTCCACTGTTGTAGTACCAATGTATTCTCACATTAAATTTGGGAATGACTTACAAGTCCCAGTACTGAGCAGTGCAAAGTGGTGCAAAATTCTTCACATATAATTAATTCAAAAGACTGCAATTTAATATACAGCTGATAATGTATTACAGGGTTAATAGCTGTACATTAGTAACAGCTTCCTTCATTTGTGTGTGGGTATCTGCTTATTCTTTGACTAGTGAAGCACAGAGACTTTATTCAGAAGGGACGTTTCATTTGACATCTACATCTCATCCCTAATTTACATGATTACAAGTGGTTCGGGAAAATTCAGAATCAGTGGTTGTGCTGTATTTTAAATGGAGGGGGCAGAGAGAAATTGTGCATTGTTAAGAGATTATCTAAAATGTCTTTCCAGACCTTTTGTTTCAATTAATTTTGGCAAGTCTTTGTAACTGTTTTGGCTTCCAAAAAAGCAGCTTCTTGAATCCTTAATATACTTGTCTTCTTTCATGTTACTATAGGGATCGTCCGATCTTGGATCCGATTTGTTCTGTGACTTGGAGAAAATAGAGTTATTATGCATCAAGAAAGCAATTGTTCTCCCTGTATTTTCAGAGCTGATGACTAGGATCCTCTTATGTTTTATTGTTTGGAACTCATATGCAGTACAAGAGTCACTTTTAAACCTTTCCATGTAAAAAGAACAGACTGAATGATGGTTAAAATAGTAGTTAGAGCAAAGCTTATTTGTTAATTACTTCAATATTTAACAGAATCTGTATTTGCAATTTTGAGCTCGGGTTCTCTCTGTCAGTCCCGTGCCCAGCTCTGTTTATTCTGTCCAGAGCCATCAGTAATAGATTGATAGAGCTTTACTGGGCAATAAAGAGTATTTGTCTTTTGAGGTAAAAAGTGATAGAGCTAACCTCTGTGGTAATTAACCTTTTGAATATTACTTACTGAAATATTGTGGAAGTACTCAACAGCAAAAGATTAAATTAAAATTTCCAATCCAGAATTGGAATGCATGCTCTGTGGCAGAAGGATCACTAGTCTCTGATTCAAATGTTTATTTTAAAACAATGATTCTTTTTTAAATGCATCTTTAAAAATACAGTCTGTTTTGGAAGATGGCTCTTTTCACTTTGATCTCTCTTTGTGTTTGGCCTTGTTTATAAGACAATTGACAGTATGTGTTATCAGTTTTTAATACAGTACTAAATTTACCCTTAATAAAAAAAAAATATATGTGATTCTTATTTTTTATTCATCTGATATCTGTTACTTATATTTTTGCATCTTGAAGGCTTTATTAATGAAATAGCTGTTAATTTTTCATATGCCTGTTAACCATCTTATGGATTGGTTTTCATTCCAGTTGTTTTCTGATTTCACTATTTGGAATAAAATTTATATTAATAGATGTCTTGTTCTTGACACAGTGTTGTTTCAGAACATACCAGGATTCCATCTGATTCTTCCACTTCCCCTCCCCACTCTTCTTTAATTTGCATTGTTCTTTGGGGAATTCAGACTGAACTAGTGGATCTGTGCACAAAAAGGAAGACTTGTATTGAAGGAAAACCATTTCCCATTGAGAAGGGATTAACATTGTAGGAGATAGTGAAAAAGAAAAGGAGAGCAAAGAGAAAAGCTAAATATCTTTTATACAAATGCTAGAAGCATATGTAATAAGACTGCTGAATTGAGTGACATGTTTTCAAGGATAAGAAAGATATTATTGGAATAAGAGAGACAACCAGGAAAATGAAGGGGGATTTAAAATGCCAAGATACACAGTTTTAGTGAAGGGAGAGCTAATATAAAGCTGGAAGAGATGTAACAGTATTGCTGAGGGATGATTCTCAATCTGCAGTAGGAAACACTCCTGCTCCCCCCTACTCCCCTTTTCCTTTTTTTTTTTTAGTTGTTTTTTTTTTTAGTTTGTTTGGGTTTTTTGTTTTTGGTTGGTTTTTTTTCAGCTTTTAAACTAAGTTCAGTGGTTTACAGACATGTTAAGGACAATTGAATGTAGTTGTGATTCTTGACTGTCTTGACTTTTCTAGACGGTGGTCAGAAAAAAAACCCTGCAAGATAAAAATATTTAAGTCATGAAATAGGTCCCTAAGGAAACCAGAGCTTTGATTTTTAAGAATGCTGGGGTATTGAGGAGGAGATGGGAGGAAGAAAGATTGTTAGAGATCAGTTAGGATATTCACTGTGGTAAAACTCCAAATGAGTGCATGTTTCTACTGTTGCTGTAGATTGTTGGCTTTATATTGTTACTGAAACAGTGTAGAATATTGTCACTGTTATAATGGAAAGATTTCAAATAGAAATCTCTATATGGAGATGAGAAACAAAACAAAATGATGATAAAATCATGAAATTTGTAGAGGTTGTGGGGTGAGGGTATGTGCTAGATGGAGGAAGCAGTCCTAAAGTTATTGATTTTAGCAAAGCTAACTTTGAAGGAAAGCAAAATGCTCCTGGGATTTTTGCCTGCAATCCTGTGATGAATGGGAAATCCACTCCACACAAGTAGAGAGTACATAGTGTATAAAACACATAGAGAGGCTGCAATTAAAATTCATCCCAGTTAAGTCAAGAAAAGGAAAGGCTGATATGGGCCTGAGGCAAAAAAAGGAAAGGCAAAGAGACAACTTGCCCCTTCCCGACCTTATGCTTTTTCCTTCCCCTTCACTGTTCTTTACCATTTCTTCTACTGTCCCTTTATCCTCTCCAACCCTTCTGTTTTAAGACAGTTCTGTCACTTGTGGTCCCTTGATGAAGTTTCTTCCTCAAGTCTCTGTTTTTTATACACTGGATTTCTCAGAGCATGGGCATAGCTGTTCAGAGAGCTCATAATATGGGTGCATTCCTGCGCATACCCCCCACACCTCATAGACTTCCACTGTGCACCCCTTAAGCAGGGTTGGTTGCAAGCTGTATGTAGTGGACATATTTCCTCTTGGCCAAATTCCTTTGTGGCTCTGGGATGATTTCAGTTCAGTGTGTGGTGAAGGAAGGAATGAGGCAACAGGAGCAGGGGAAGGCAAGCGAGTGTCGAAGTCGGTTAGACTGTAAAGCTATATAAAAATGAGAAGACCCTGTGCCATGGTGAAGCACCTTGCCCTGAAATGGGCAGAGTTCTCAGAGAGAAGGGTCAAACAAGCACATAGGTGGTTGAATGTGGTACTTCTTTAGTACAAAATTAGGCCATAAATCAGGTCTTTTGGGTCCCCAAACTGTTTTGGGGCCCAGTATGCAAGACACTGTCCAACATCCCACGTACACGCACTATCGGGTATCTCATTTCTAGGTGTAAAGGCCATCTGTGAGGAAGAAAGTAAATGCAATATATTTGAGGTTTGAATCTCAGCAGATGTAGAGTGCTGTTTCTGAAACTGAGGCAGTTTATAGTAGGTCAAGACCAGGCCCTTATCTAAAGCAAACAGTTTGAACAAGTTTTGATCTGGCATATTATTTTTAAAAGGCGAACAAAGATGATAATGACAAAAGTGTATTTCAGTCACAGATTTAATGGGACAATGATTAAAGATGGAGTGGACTTTTTCTGTCAGTCAATCTGAATTCTCTATTTTAAGTCACAGTGATTTGTTAACTGTAGAGGCTGGTAACAGGCAGAGAGGATGATGATGTGGTCTTATGGCATCCAGCTGATGACCAGTTTCTGAAAATGGTATGAGGGATCATAAAGTTTAGTTCCATGTGTATTGTGATGATAGTTGCATCTATATTTAAAGCTTTCTGTCACTGAAACACTCATGGTGTTGTCAGATGTCTATTGGACTGGATGAGCTGCAACTTCTTGCAATTGAATGTCAATAAGACCAAAGCAATTTTGGTTGATTCATAGCACCATCTTAAGCATATTCACTTGCACAGATTACATTTGACAGATAGTTACCTTCAGCTGAACTCTGTGGTTAGAAGCCTTGGAATACTCTTGACAGTGAGCTTAGAGCTGATGCCTTATGTTTATTTCATATACTGTTTTTACCTTCCTAATACTGCATGTATATGTCTACATTTAAATATATTCACAGCTGAAGTACTAGTCAGTCCACTTGTTATCTCTGGACAGAATGTTGTGATAAGTCAATTTTAGTATTTAAGAACTGGTGGGGTTTTTTCCATTTTAGGCAGTTTTAATTTCAAAAGCCATCTTATTTATCTATCTATCTGGAGTTCCTGGAAAAGTGTCTGTCAAAGTCTAACTGGAAAAAAAGTAAAAGAAAGAAAAAAACTAGAGGGTAAGGCCAAAGATTAAATGTTTTCCTGATATTCTACTGGTTTGCTGGCCTGAAGAAAAATATATTAAACACAGGTGTTTTTATACTGTTATATAAGTGAAAGTTAAAAGATTGTGCACAGTGTCATCAAATACTGATGTGTGTGCATCTCCTTTAAGACTTGTAAATACAGGCATCTTTCAATGTTTTTTCTATTAAAAGTCCTAAAATAGTCTAGGTTAAAATACAGTTTAATTCACTGATTTAGTTAGTTGGTCCTGCTTACAGTGAATTTAGGTGTATTGAAATTTGGAGCATACTGAAAAATAATTGAAATTTTACATAATTTTAAACCATTTTCTGTGCAGACTTGTGGTCATCTTAAGGCAGCATAGCGATTTTGAAGTTGTCAGTGATTTGACACCAAATACTTTGTGCATATACTGTTTCCACTCACTCCTACCTTCTGTTCCTGGTTTTGAAGGCCAAAGGTGATTTTCTTGCAGAGCTTAAGGAGGTACTAAGGAAGATTTTGGAGTTATTGCTTCCATCTTTCAGTGGAGAAGAGTGGTGTCCTTACATTTTTATTTTTTTATATGAATCAACTAAAAATAATAATGAAATCATTTGTAGTAATGTGTTTCATCTAGAATGGCACAGCCTAGTAAGAAGGCAGAGCTGACTATGAAGTCAATTATATAGCCAAAGTTTCCTATCATTTTTTAGTCCAAGTTGAACCAAAGATGTGTGAAAATCATCACACTGAATAGATGCCAGGGTTGCATCTTGCCTCTGTCTTACTGTGCTCTTTTTATTCATGCTTGCAAACAAATTGCTGCAAAGGCTTGAAATACAGAGTAGGTTTGTTTTTTCTCAGAGGTGCTGAGCTCTTATAGCTTAAAAACATTTGGGTTTGGGTTGTTTTGTTTTGTTTTTGTTTTTTTGTTGGTTTTTTTTTTTGTTTTTTTTTGCCACGTGAGTGGCATAGAGTTTGAATATGGAAACACAGGAATTTAGAAGTGTGCATAAAGTGATTTAGTAAAAGCAGGTAAAATACATTTTAGTATGTGTGTGTGCGTTGTGTTTGCTATAAGATAATGGGCAAACAATCTAAAACCAGCATTGAAGATTATAAGTAACTGTAATGGATGTATAAGGTAATACTACTTTTCTCCTGTACTTGATAAGAAAGAGAAATTCATTTGAACTCAAGATGGGGTTCTGCCTGAAGCACCAGGCTCCCTGGAGCTCCTTTTACTGGTATAGAAGGTGCCATTTGTTTCTCAGGTGTTATGCAGTTAAATTATCTGAGCTGGCTTGTCCCCTGGGATATTACTCTTTAATTTCCACACCCTTTCCTCCCTTCATCCCCCATCCCTATTAACATAATTATTAGCTCCTTTTTTTTTTTTTTTTTATCTGAGAACAAGATCCCAGACAACAAGATATCTGCACAAACATCCTAGCTATAGTGCTGGTGAATCATGTGCTAGTGCAGTAGGATGTGGTTGAGTGTGACATCAAATCCTGACACGTCTGCAGAGGTTAAGCTACCACACATTCTTTATTTCTAAAGCAGTCATAAGGTGGCTGACGTATTACCTGGAAGCATGGGAGATGTAGAGGAGTTTTGGGATAAACCATTTAGTTTTTTCCCAACTGGTAAAAAACAAAAAAACCCAAACAAACAAAAAAACCAACCCGAAAAACAACAAACCAAGCAAACCAAAATAAACCAAAACAAAGATAATCATAAGTGCAGCAATTAAAAAGGAGAAATAAAAAATACTCAAGGGAAAATAATAAGTCAGAACTGGAGATGTAGGAAAGGAGCCTTGAGATGGATGTTCAAGATGTGTAAAATCCGTGCAGGTGTTGAATAGTGACACAGAGTTGTCTGCCATATCTAATGCATCAATTTAGTAACACATAGACACCCAGATTAAAAAAAAAAAAAAAAAGTAAAATGGAGTGTTGTGGTTTTTGATTGTTAGCTCTGCTTATATCACAGCTGAAAGTAAATTTGGATTGAAACTGATGGTTTCCTCATGTTTCATCCTTTTTCCCCAATGTTCTATTTGCCTGCTTAGTGTTGCCTAAAGTTCATATTACTGACCTTTCCTCTTAATGGAAATTCCCTTGCTAAGTATTAGAGTTGGAAGCCATTGTAACAGCAGCTTCAGCAAGATTATGCAAGAAAATACAAAAATCCATACATCTCTTGGATATGCAAAACCCCTTTCCTGTATCTTTCATTAACTGTTATGCTTCTGTTTCACATCTGCTTTCTGCAGAGGAGAGAAGTGAACCCTCCCATCCTGCAGTGGCATACACCATGTATCTTTATTTGAGCAGGCAAAAAGGAGCAGTTAGGCAGGTTGAAGGTGAAAAAGATTTTTATGCTCAAGTTTCTGATTAGACCATTATAGAAGCATCACTAATTCCCCTCCTTCTATCTATTGTCTTCCCTCTTCTGTTGTCATCAGTGACCACTGTTGATTTGTTGACTCTATTAAAGTATTCAAGGAAGCCACAGGCCTGTCATTTTGGTCATAACCTTAATCTGTTTTCTCACCTTGGGAGAAAATGTATTAATACACTGTCTGTTTCTATAGAAGGAATTAACTGAAAAAGTTCCTGATGCAACAAATCTGCTGTACATTTGGAAGGAGGAAAGGAAGGAAATTTTTCTGGATCCTGATTATTTTAACAGCAAGCTAAGTTTAGGCAGCAAATTTATAAGAACTACACCAAATTAAGTGATGATAAACAATTGTAATGGTGCATTGTTTGAGCTGGATCAGTTGCAGCTTCTGATTTCTCACAGTCTCTGTTTCCTCATTACTGCTAACTTCTGCTTTCATTTGCATCTCTGCAACTTTATTGATTCTGGAATTTCTTTCCCTTCTTTAGCATCTAAAAGGAGGGGTAATTTCTGCTAGTTTGCTGATCTGGAAAATAAATGGAACATCCTATTTTTATGCTTTACAGGTAGACTGTGTAGCTACCTAACATCTCTTCATAAACCACTTTAGAAATTCTTGATATGGTGTAACAACTTCTTGACTGTAAAATTATTTCTCTTTTGGAGAAACTTGCTGTGCAAATAGAGCTTATTTAATAGATAAAATAACACGGACTTGTTTGAGTTTTCTTATTTTTCATTCACTTATTTGAAAGAGAACTTGATTGTTTTCTCATATTTGAGAGACAGGCTTTAGTTTGTATTTAATTTTAAAATTTTAGTTTGAATTTGTAGCTAGGTAAATTTGCATGTTGAACCTAAATGAGCTTGGTTTTATTTCTCATTTTTAGTTTGCAAATACTCGATATTTGGAAGAATCTTGTTGATTGTCTGGCACATATCATGGATGCTTGATTTCAGAACAGTGGTATCCATTACATGTATGGGAACGTATTCCATTTCCTAATATTTATCTGAAGATGAATTTTTGGTCTTTTGTGTCAGTCATTTATGCCTCTCATCTGAGACTCGCTTTGATGTTATAAATAGCCTTAAGAGCTGGAGTTACAGTTGAAGTGTTTGCCATCAGTATGTTGGCTGGATAACTAAATAGGCCAGGGTTGGTATCATTTGGCTTGAATGATTGAAAAATAATTTTTTTTTTTTGATTTTTTATTTATTTTTTTTTTCCATTTCATTTTTGGTGCCAGAGTTCACTCTGCTGTGGATTTCCTCATTCATGACCTGCCAATCTGGGAAGAAACCAATCTGGTTTCTTTGTCTGTCTTGCCACACTGTGATCTAGTTATTAGAACAATGGATGATTAAAAGAAACTTTTAAGATTAAATTGTATTTTACGGTTACTAGAAGCTATGATGATTAAAATGAATGTATATTTAGCAGTAGAAAAGGCTAATATTATTTTGAATTAACTCTCATTAATATATCTGTAATATTTTAATAAATATTTCCAGTGCCATTCAATATTGGAATAGGAAGGATAACCTAAAGGGAGCGATTGTATTTACTAAAAGAGAAGTATGCATTTGAAACATATAATGTTTATACATTCTTAAACATTTGTAGAAGAGACCACCACATTTGTTGCTTGTATGTCATTGAGTGTAGTGGAGTTTTGATCTCTGGTTTGTGGTCTTGAGCTCTGCTATAGTTAGGTATTCTTTATAATTTTTAAATGGGACATAAAGGATACCTTTCCATGTCTCTCCTTCCTAACTTCTTTAACAATATTTTTGCACAAGGTATGTGGATAAGATTAATATTAGCACTTATTTTTAATGGAAAAATATTACTGATGCAAAAAGTTCATAGTGTCCACTGAACAATTCACTAAGTTAACTTCATTTATTTTGACTGAAATGATGCAGTTAAGTTCTACATTGAATAGACTAAAATTGTCTCAGTTGCCTTTATGTAAAAAGTAATATGTATTACTATATGTAAAAAGACGTTTTGCTGACAAAGACTAATCTGTGAAGAAAAAGTAGATGTTACTTAAATATCCTAGGCATCACACATGTATATTGTGTTGTACTATGTGTGTACGGGAGAGTCAAAACTTCGTAAATCTAGAATTGTCACCCCCTCCCCCATCTGCCCATCCCCAGTAGCTTTGGCTTGGAAAGCCCCTTTGTAGCTCAAAAAAGGGACATGAATATAACTTTGTCTTTTACTTGATACTCAAAATCATAGAATCCTAGAGTGGCCTAGGTTGGAAGGGACCTTAGAGATCATCTAATCCAAGCTCCCTGTCATGGGCAGGGACTCCTCTCAACTAGAGCAGGCTACTCAAGGTTCTGTCCAACTTGGCCTTGAACATCTCCAGGGAGGGGGCAGCCACAACATCTCTGGATAGTTTATTCCAAAGTCTTGCCACCCTTGTACTGAAGAACTTCTTCCTAAAATCTAATCTAAATCTATTCTCCTTCAACTTAAACCCATTTCCCCTTGTCCTATCAGTCAAAGCTCTTGCAAAGAGTCCCTCCCCAGCCTTCCTGTAGGCTCCCTTCAGGTATTGGAAGGCAGCTGTGAGGTCCCCCCTCAAAGTCTTCTCTTTTCAAGACTGAACAATCCCAGCTCCTGCAGCCTGTAGCAAAGGTGCTCCAACCCCAGGATCATCCTTGTGAACATGCTCCAACAGATCTTATGTCCCTCTGATGGTGGGGACACCAGAACTGGGCGCAATATTCAAGGTGGGGTCTCACCAGAGCAGAGTAAAGGGGGAGAATCACCTCTCTTGACCTGCTGGCTACACTTCTCTTGATACATCCCAGGATGCAGTTGGCCTTCTGGGCTTCATGAGCACTGCTGGCTCATGTTGAGCTTCTCATCTATCAACACCCCCAAATCCTTCTCTTCAGGGCTACAACCAACTCTGTGCCCAGTCTGTATTTGTGCCTAGGATTGGCCCGATCCAGGTGAAGGACCTTGCATTTTGACTTGTTGAAGCTCATGCAGTTTGCTCTGGCCCATTTCTCAAGCCTGTCAAGGTCCCTCTGGATGGCATCTCTTCCCTCAACTGAGTCCACAGCACCACACAGCTTGGTGTCGTTGGCAAACATACTGAGGGTGCCCTCAATGCTTTGTCTGTGTCGCTGACAACGATGTTGAACAGCACTGGACCCAGCAAAGAACCCTGAGGAACACCACTTGTCCCTGGCCTCCATGTGGACGTGGAGCCACTGACCACAACTCTTTGAGTGCCACCATCCACCCAGTTCTTTATCCACCCAGTGGTCCATCTGTCGAATCCGTGTCTCTCCATTTTAGAGACAAGGATGTGATGTGGGACAGTGTCAAATGCCTTGCACAAGTCCAGGACAATAACATCCGTGTTCTGACTCTGTGTTAATGAAGATTACTGGACATTTTTTGAAAAGCATATTGATAATTTTTGTTGAAAATATTAAGTGCTTATTTATGCTTTTTGTGCTATTATACATTTATTATACCTTTATACGTTACCTATAGATAACATTACAGTTCAAGGCTTAAAAACAGTAAAAGAAAGAAAAATGCGTAGTATTCTTGAATCAATCTATAGGCATCCATCTAGTGGATGCCTTTGGATGAAGTACAGCTTTTTGCATTCAAGGAGCAGCTATACAAAATCATGCAAAGAAATCCATGGAAAGCTACTAAATATATAGAAACCATAGATGGTTGGCTGGGTGAAGTCTCTGAGCTGCTGGTGGTTTGAGATTCTGAGTACTGAGGAGCAGTAGTGTGTGTGCTTAGCTGTGCTCCTGTATATTCCCTTGCTCCTGCTTTTTGTCACAGTTGGTTCTTTGGTTTTGACCAGCACAACTGCTCTGAAGTGCAGTAGTTCGCCACGGTGCTGCGCAGATAACCGCAGTACAGTGGAAGTTTCTAGTAGCAGTTAATTCATTAAAATGCTCATAACAGCTCTGCCTGATCCAAAGCAAGTGGCAAAATTCCTGTTAAATATCTTTGTAATGTTTTCACAGGTAGGGTTCCGAGTAGCAGGGATTTTAGGTGAGAAATTAAGCAATTGTAATGCCTTTTCTGGCCCTGTATTATTTTATAAGCAGTAGCTTGTGCTTCAGTGTGTCCTCTGTCCTGCACTATAGTGACCCACAGGGCAGGGAATTTTACCTAGGTAGGAAGTGATTGGATTTGGTATTGCTGGCTCTGATGGGCAATTTGCTTGTGATGGAGGACCTTAAGAGCTTCATTAGGGATGCAGTGAAGGAACTTGCCTGTCAGATCCTTGGCCAGCACCTCTCATCTTGGAAACTCTTCTGGATCACGACAAGAATACTATTAGAGGAAAGATTATGGATATTTTTCACCATCTCAGTTCACCATCAAATGGATTTTCCATTGCCTGGAATTGGTATTAGGCTCTGCATTGGCAGAGGCTAATGCAGTTGCAGAGTGAATTGATCTTGGTAACTAATCCTTGCCACCTCCCTGTGAGGTGATTTGTTGAGTATCTGACAGATGGGGAAGGACAGGAGGGAGAGATGGTTTCAGAGCTGGGATTAGAGTGGCAACATCCAAGGCTTCTGGCCCTTTGCTCTGTACAACCACAAGGCCAGATTCTCCTATCTCCTCTTCCTCTCTTGGGGCAAGTTCCTATTGAACATTATTAATAAAGACAACAGGGGAATAATCCTGTTGTCATAGTCGGGAGTGAAATTCATCTTTTATTGCTGTGCTAGTGTATGCTGATGGTCAGGAGACCTTAACCAGTTCTGTGCCAGCCTGCCTTCTTATTTAGCTTAGTCTAAACTGACACCAAACTTTGAGACATTCCTCTCCCCCCACAGTGGAGAGCTGCTGGGATTTATTTTTTTTTATTATTATATTTTTATTTTTTTGGCACCACACATGGTTTCTCTCCTACGTTTTCCTCCCATGTCAGATATTCATACCCCCTTTAATAACCAGCAGGGGGATCATTACGTTGAGCTACTGCCAAATGCGTAATGACTGCTGCCTTTGCCTTACACAGTCACTGCACTACTGATACCCAATTCAGCATTGTAAAGTGCTTAGGGCTACCTTGGGGATGTGCTATATTAAACCCAACTATTCTAAATCCTATTTCATACAAAGAGACTAGGGGGGAGGGGGGGGTGGTGGAGACTGGAGATTTAAAATTGTTGTTATTCACCTATTTTCAACAAGTACAACTACCTGGTCACTTAGGGCCCAATTCTGTCCTTCTTAAGTCACAAGTACTCCCACTGATTTTAGCGGGGGGGGTGTGAAATCAAGCACTTTGCTTCCCACTGGGGAAGGCAGAATCAGGTCCTACAGAAGCTGTGCCTGAGACAGTAAGTTTTCAAGAGCTGGTGGGGGTGAGTGCACCCATTTCTGAATTCCACTTACAAGTATTTTACAGTGAAAACAGGCAGGCAGAAACATGCTTCATATCTGACTAAAAAGAAAGGTACTCTTAAACTTGTAAAAAACAACATTTTTATTTGAATGATATGACAGAGCTGCCACAGGAGTGTTACCTGCTATAAAGAAAGCTTAAGAATTATTACCTTTATTAGAGCAGTGACACTGAGCTTTAGCCATACATTTCGAACTTCTGTCCCTCTACAGAGACAATTTTCTTTTCTTAAATAAACTGTCATGCTAGTGTTAATATATTGTTGGCTTCCTCATACTCTGAGAATACTGCTGATATAAAACATGTATATGTTAGATTGGTAATAGTATCTTTAGTGTAGCTGACTAGAACAAATGTGTTTCCCTCATGGCTGTGCTAATGTGATAAAGGAAAATTGGCTGTTCATCAGCTTTTGGCTGGGTAAAGACAGTAGAGATGGAACCACATTCTTTTTTATGCATTAATACCACTGAGAACTTTTCACTAGTTATATTTCATGTGCGGGCATGTTGTGCAAAGATGTTGTAAAACATGAGATAATGCTGCAAATAACAAAGTAGAAAAGCCTGTATCTTTTATGATGATAACAGTCAAACACCAAATGACAGTAACAGGCTGTAAAAAATGTGATGCAGAAAAAAAAATGCAGTGCAACCACCATATACACATATACTTAGGCTCTTGCAAATAGGGCATCAGATGTTTAGAGGGCTTTGAATTAAAATGAAATAAAAAACTGTTGTATTTAGGTCATTGATGTGTCAACACAAAAGATAATTTAAAATGGAGAGATGTACTTTGAGCAGTGAAACTCATATGTAATAACTTTTTGAACAAATCTCAAGGCTTAGTAATTATGATAATAGCCTTCAAATTTCCATCAGTGGAAGGGCAATAAATATTCCTGTCTAAATTTGGGAAATATTGACTGAATCTGGAAATGGCAATAAAGCTCAGCATGCATGTGTATGTTTGAAAGTGCAGTTTAAGGAAGAAAAATTCATGTCTACAATTTTGTTTGAAGCCTAAATAAATAAAATTGTTAAAAAATTCGTAACAAAACCCTCCATCTCATTTCATATTTTCTTTCTTTAAAATACTGATGGACTCATGTTGCCTGAGGCACTGATGCTAATCATCTGAGCTCAGATTTATAGATAAATCTGTCCATTTATCTTGGCCTGAAATTTGAAAGACTTTATTGGTGGAATAGCATAGTGAGTGCTTATATTGTGGTTTTCAAACTGATTTTTTTTCCATGTTCTTCCTTGCTTCTTTGAAACAAATTATTCTGGCTTGTAAACCTTCTGTTTGTCCTCATATATATTGTTTTTATGGAAGCAATTATTCCAGGTTTACTTTATTTTGATTGGTGTGGCTAACAAGACAGGATAAAACACTCTAGTTTTATTCAGCGTCTGTGGACACAATTCACCAGGCATCCATATCTGCAAAATGAAAATAACATTCTGTAAATTGGCAGCAACAAAACGGTGTTTCAAAACCTGAAGGCTACAAAGCTTTCATGTGAAATAAGACTTACGTAAGCTAAATATTGCTAAAAATAAAAAATGAAGTTATTTCATGTTTTCTAATCACTTTCTTAAATAAATGAGATTAAATGTATTTAGTAAAGAGTTCAGTTGAGTTGAAAAGTTTTGAATAACTTGAAGTTAGTTTCTATAATTAGCTTTTTTTTTTAATGAGAAGCCAACACAATGCTTCCAGTTTTCATTTTGCATGTGCCTGTATTTTTTGAGTATCGAATTTCATAAAATGTAGGGCTGAAACACCCTTTAATATTGTTAAACTTATTCTAATTTTATGTAATCTAAACATGAGGAATTTTAATGAAAAAAAAATAAATTGTAAAAGTTCAGCATCTTGTGACTTTGTGGAACTGTGAGGACGCCATAAAGCATTTCTGTGAATGTTAGTTCAAGTTTAAAATGAATTGGCAGGGAAGGGAATACTTTCAGAAAAGAGTAGCCTGGGGTGCTGGCTGAGTGCACATTCCTGGCCAAGGGTTCCCTTGATGTAAGAGAATTACCCACTGGGTGTAAAGCAGATGCAGCCGGTTCCCATCCCGCGCCCTTCAGCCCTTGTGGAAAGAAAGATGCTGGGCTTAGGGAAGCACTTTGGAGGGATATTAGAGGCCTGGCTGAAACATGCTGCATTTGGTTATCCTGAGTGTGCTATCTAGCCCCTTGAGGCCTGTTTGAACTGTCCTGGACGAGAGGAGCTCTGACAGATGTAATGTGCACATGGCCTCAAGTGGTGATGGAGCTGTAACCAGCCTCGTACCTTGTGAAACACACCCACCCATCTCCTTTTCCTCTCTTTCCCCTCCCTGACAGATCACTGGACTGTAGGTTCTTCTTTGATTTAGCCACTGTAGAAATTGTTTAGCCTGTGAATCTGAGTGATTATCAATCCAGTTAATTGATTGATAATGGATGGACAGAAGAAAGGTAACTACTTTCAGTAGGCACCAAAAATAAAAGGCATGTATAGTAGGTTGAACTCCTGTTCACAGTTAATCAGTGATAGATGCAAAATACAGAGAAATCAAAGGGACTGCATAATGAAGCATCTGTTTGCCCCTTTACATTGATCCTGTAGGTGTATCACAGAAGAATTAGTTTCTTCTTGAATGGCTGGGAAGATGACAACACACCTTTTGATTCAAGGATTCTTGTGGGAACAGTTGCAGATGCTGATGTTGATGGTATGCTGCAAATTGGACAAAGCTTCGCAGGTAAATCTTGTACTGTTTTCATGGAATGCACTGGAATATTTAAAATTAGTTGCTCATTATGTGGTTAAAAAACATGTGTGAGTCATTTTAAGCTATCTACATGGTACGAAATAGTGTCTTCCTGCAGGAGAAAATTCCTGCTGTACAATTAGCTTTTTCAGAAGGCTGGCTGAAAGATAGAAGTTTGGTAGATGACCTTGTAGGATCATATTTTATGTGTTGTTGTATATCAGTAGGTTGTTCTGTATTTTCCAAAATCATAGGTATGTAAAGTGACACCATTAATTTAGGATCATCGTTTTTCTGTGTAAATATATGAAATTATTTCAGGATGGGATTGTGCATGTCCACTAGACTACACTCCAGAGTCAGGTATAACACGGAAGATTTCTTCCTGTTCTTGTTCTTCAGTTCTATCAATAGTCATATAAAGCACTAGCAGAATGAGAATCCCTCAGCCTCTGGAGGTGCCTGATTGTGTTACTCTTCATCTACAGCTAGTATTTTATATGTACTACAGCATGCCATGATCACTGCAGAACAGCTAGGGGATGTTTTCTCACTCTCCACAAATTCTTGGCTCTGCAGATGTAAGAACACTGACTATATTGCTCTTCAGGAACAAGCACAATTTGAAGCTACTCCTAAATATAACTGTATGTCAATTAAACAACTTTATTGTGCTCTTGGGCAAGAAAGTCATTCTGTGCCGTTTCTTAAAGCTTGTATTTGGAAATGTGGCTTTTTGTAATTTTCATTCTGAGTATTGGATAAGTAATAAATGTATAAAAGAAAGCAATATTTTCCAATGCTTTTTATCTTTATCGTATAAATTGATAGGTACAGTTGTATCTACTGTATCTCTTCTCTAATTAGAGGTGGCACATGGACTGGCTCATTACTTCTGTCTAATGAGCCGATCCTTGTGCCACCTCTCTAATCAGAAAAGAGATAGGTACAAAATGTTCTTAAAAAGTTATTATAAATCATTCTTTTTTAATAAAAAAAATTAAGTCACTGCCCTCTCTAGTTTTGTCCAGGTCTAAGACTGTTTTGTTCAGGAGGAGTAATTGTGCAAGAGAGGTCTCTGAGTGATGAATTAAAGGTGTGAATTGGAATGCAAAGCTGCTTTCTGCTCAATAGATTAATTACTTATAGTTTATTTTCTTAGGTTTAGAGCAATTTGTTGGAAGAATGCAAGATTTTCGATTTTACCCAGTGGCACTTACAAACAGGTAAAGAACCTTCATTTTTTCTAAAAAAAAAAAACCAACCAAAAAAAAGGTATGGTGAGAAGAGAGAATAGATAACATGCCTATTTCCCAAAATATAGTGCTTTTCAGATGTCTTCTCTAGATTATTGTTTATGATGATGTAGTTTACTGAATAGTATTTTGAAGATGACTTTCAAAAAAATCTTGAGTTAAAATAAATTCAACAACTTAATGTGCTTTGCCTTTGAATTGCTGCTTAGGTAAAGCTAGTTCCTATAGTAGCATATGTAGAATATATGTAGTGAAACTCAACACTCGGTACTAAATATGTGATTTCTTTATTGTTGTCTGTGTTACAGACAAACTTAATGTCCTTGCAGTGAGCAGATCCAGTTGCTAGATTTCAATTCTTATAACCTGCCTAGATATTTCCAGCTCATAATTCTGACATAATAATGTGTGCTGATAAGATCACTCCTACTGGATGAGATTTGACAGTCCTTCCCAGAGCTCCATGTAAACTGAAGCATGAGGAAGTAGGGGGCTGGGCCAGTCCAGTTTGGACCACTCAAATACCAGTGATGCAAATGAAGAGGACAGGCACTCCAACTGATCCACACCTTCCTTTGTGGCTGTGAACTTGGTTCCTGTCCTTAGCAGATCCTTTCCTCTGTTTTTAGCTTCCCCATAGTATCAGCTGTCCATTCAGGTATTGTTGATCCTCCCCCCACCACATGCACACACCCAAACCCTGAGGTGCTGTTGTCTTAACCGTTCATTGCTTTCTACCTTAGATTGTCACCAGAAGCCACCAATGACTTGACTTGTTCACTCCACATAGCCCGTGGCAATTGCTTTGACTTCTTCCATTCCTGAGGACAAATTAGGGTTGCCACTGCAATTTCTTTTGCCTTCCAGCCTCCCTTCCTAGTACATTATAAAGAAATGTTACCTTTGTTATCCAGCTCTTGCTGGATTAATCTAGTCAACTCAAGCTGCCCAGAAGTAGTTAGGTCCTATTTGTCTCTATAGTGCTTCTGTGTAGGCTACATGCAATGACACTTGTGACTGGAGACCTTAAGGCTACTAAATGATAGTCTTTCAATAAGATGTAAAGTAGTTTCCTAGGAGCTCAGCTGTTTTCAGGACATTACAATGAACTATGATGCTGTGAATTTTAAATATTAATAGGAATGTGAATTTCAGATTATGTGAAAATCACATTGGTTGTGTTCTTTCAGAGAAATGCTTATCAAATGCTTTCAACTATAAATCAAGTAAGTCAGTGAAATGAAAAAAGTTTAGAGTTTTTTGACTTTGTTTTGTTTTGGTTTTTTACCAATTGTTGTTACCTGATGATGTCTTTGTAGATACAGCTTTATATCAACAAATAACTTGGTAGAAACTATTTATCTGGGGTAAACTGTGAAGGAAATTCTTACCTTTCTGTCAGTTAATTTAAGTCTATGACTATGTAAAAGGTCTTGTAATTTCAGATTCCATGGAATTGTAGTGGTGCTGCCACAATTCCTAGCTTAGCAAGTAGGGTTTGGTTGTTTTTTTTTTTTGCTTGAAAAGTAGATAAAAATTATCTTCTTACTAACAAAGCAGGAAAATGGGGGAAAGGAAGAGTTTATAACTTAAATATGCAGTATCTTCTAGGCTCATAAAATCCTTCTTTTACAGCAGAGGTGAGCAAATAAAGGTTTAGGCAACCTGTCCATGTCATTCATGTCTGCTTGCCTAGCTACCTATCATTCTATCTATTTCAGTTGCTGATGTCAGAGGAAACTGAATGGATACAATAGCTTTGACATGGGCTATAAGAAGGAACTACAGTGATCACAGATTGGGGCAGCTAAAAAAATGGGCATTTATATTGCAGTTAATAACAAGTGAAAATATTTCTATCCAAAGTTTTCTAAGGTGCAGTGTAATATTTCTCAAGGTGGTCTTTTTGGAGGACTTGATTGCAAACATTTCATTTATCTATGGTTACAGGCAACATGCCAGTGCTATGATATGTTTGAGAACATTGTCCAGATCACTAATTGGAGTCACATGTGAAGCTGTAATTAAATATTAAGGTTTTTTTTCCTTGCATCTATGGCTGGATTCACCCTAACTATTTTTAGACACCCCTATAAGGAGTTCACTTCCCTTGGCTCCATGTATGCCTGTGAAGAAGTAAAAGCAACTTAGAGTGCCTCTTCACAGACAACTTCTGAAGGCTCCTGCTGCTTACCATTGATTACCTAGGGATCCTGAGTGGTCTGATTTCTAGCTGATTGCCCCGTTTATGTGAGATGAAACCAGGCCTTTAGGGCTTCTACAATAATCTAAACTGTATTTTGTTTAATCTATGAGCCTAGAGGCACAAAGTAGCACTTGTCCTTTATTATTGCATGTTTAATTACTTTTTTTATATTCTGTGACAGAGAAATTTTGGAAGTATTCTCTGGAAAATTTCCTCATCTGCATATCCAGTCCGACTGCCGCTGTCCTGGAAGCCATCCCCGGGTACATCCATTGGTACAGAGATACTGCATCCCTAATGGTGCAGATGATACCACTAATGACAGAGTACTGAGGTTGGATGCAGAAGCCCATCCTCTGCATTACATCAATGACAATGACATTGGGACCACCTGGATTTCATCTGTGTTTGCTAATACCGCAGGTCTGGATCGTGGCATTTCAATCACAGTAGATTTACAAAATGGACAATATCAGGTAATGAGAGGATCACGTTTGCTATTTATTAAATCAAAACTAGAAAAAGATTTTTGTAGATATTTAATTACAATTTTCAGGTAGCTCAAATCTTGTGCTTTAAGGTTTTAACCTGAGAGGACCAGGAAGAGAAATGAATCAGCATGAAACAATGCAAAAGGAAATATGCATCATGATTCTTGTAATTGTCTTTTTATGCATCTTGGCTGTTGTAGCAAGCAGTAAACTAGAACAGAAATATCAGAGTGTATATGCTGTCTGAAGACACCAATATTTAGAAAATGATTGCTCTTTTATAACTCCACTTTTATACATTTCAGCTTTAATTTTAATTTCTCATAAAACTTGAGTTGCTTGTTTTATGCTTTCTTATATAAAGCTGTATAGCTTCTGATATAAATCTGACTGCAGTCAAATGAAATTTACTGTGTCTGCAGCACGCTGACATATTGGAAGGACTTCTGTTTTGTAGATGTTATGGACGTGGTAGTTTAGCCACCTGAAGAATATGGCAGTAGAATATGTTAAGCAGGCAAGGTTCCTGAAGACCTGCTTCTAACACACTTCATTATGCTGTGGAAGAGTGTCGGGATGTCTTGGAAGAAGGGACATATTTGTACTCAGGCTGCATTCACAATAGGGGCTCTACCAAATTTTCACGTATTCATGCAAACTTTTTTTTGGTTGGGTTTTTTTTTGTCATTAATGGTGGGAAGGGAAAGAAAATGTTGACAGGTTTTCACTATATAAATAAGAATTAGGCCTTTAGGTGAAAGCAAGTTCAAATGCCTGTAAAGTTCTAAGACTTGGCTTATTTGACACCCATTTCTGCATAAGCAGTGTGGTGGGGGAAGTGCTCTGTAAAACAACACAGAGTATTTGATGTGATTCTAAGCTACAATCAGGGAGATTCCTAACCAAAAACAAACAAACAAGCAAAAAAACAACAACCAGTTCAAAAGGAAATGTAACTGTTATCAGAAAAACAACTAATAAAATACTTGGCAGCACAAAGCTATGCCCTTCATTTTTGCCAACATAATATTGCTATAACAAATTATGGACCTGACTTTGTAGTGCATTTTCTAGTGGTCATCAAACAAAAGTAGAGTTCTGATGCAAGAGTTCAGTTGTTGTGTAATAATGTCTGAGCTCACAGAATCACAGAATGTTAGGGGTTGGAAGGGACCTAGAAGATCATCTAGTCCAACCCCCCTGCCAGAGCAG
>JANHGL010009303.1:249503-269881 GCA_024611195.1 Ceyx melanurus | reverse complement strand
GGGAGATGCTCCACTCCCTTCAGCATCTTGGTGGCCCTGCGCTGGACTCTCTCCAGTAAATCTCTGTCTTTTCTGAATTGGGGTGCCCAAAACTGGTCACAAAGATCAAAGAGCTTGTTTAACAAAACAGTTTATATTTGGTTTTAATTGGAAATATGTGGATTGAAATATTGGTATTTTTTCTTTCTCTGAGTGGTAAAGCAGACTATATTGTGACATGGAAAAAAATAATCTTGTCATTGTTTTACAACTTCTTAACACCAGTTTATAAACTTATCTTTTTGTAGGTATTCTATATTATAGTGCAATTCTTTAGCCCACATCCTGAAGCAGTAAGAATTGAAAGGAAAAAAAGAGATGATCTAAACTGGGAAGACTGGCAGTATTTTGCTAAAAATTGCAGTATTTTTGGAATGGATAACAATGGATCTTTGGAAAAACCAGACTCTGTTAACTGTCTCCAGCTTTCTAGGTATGAGGGGGTGTTATGCATATTACAGCTTCTTTGAACAGGTTCTCGACACAATTAATTTCTATGTCCCAATGAGAAATAATCTTCTAATTTGTTTTATACATTTATTGTTGCTGAGTATATTAAAGTCTATTAAAGATCCCAAATCTGACCTTTCAATTGAAGATTGTCGAAAGGTTGTCATTTTTATCACATTTCATACGTTGAGGAATGTGACATAATTGATTCCTCTGCTATTTTTAAGGTAGACTTTTTTATTGTTACATGCTTGTGTGTTAGGGGTTGTTAATACAATTACAGAACACTGAGATGAAGAGTGGAGGCAGGTACTGATAAAAAAGATTGTTTTAAACTAAATCTAGTGAATGTGAGAGTCTACCTTCTGATCTCTGAGAGTGCAGCTTGTGCTGAAGCTTAGAAGAAAGGCCAAACAAGTGCAAAAGCCAGTCATTCAGACATACTACTAATCATGCAAAACATGTAAGAAATTAATTGAAGCTTTCTAATTTCTCTAAGCAAGAATGAAAATAAAATTGGGGGTGTTTAGAGCGGGGGAGAGCAAGAAGCATCATTACCTTTCAGAAACATGTTACAAGCCTTTTTACTAGACAGTTACACATTCAGATGTGCCAACACAATGTATACAGTGGACATTTCATAAATACCTAACATATAATTAATATATCATAATTTTACACATGCATGCATGCATGTACATATATATATATATATGTATTTGAATCTATACTGCCACATATATTAAAAGGCACCATCTCTTGCCTGAATTCAGATGCCAGTCAGTATTAGGCTTGTTTAATGCGTGACTGGAAATCAGTGAGAAAATACAGTACCAGGTGCTGTAGGCATTTTGCTTTTTTTGTTGTTTCACTTTTGCTACCTTCCTAAAAATTTTCAAGTGTCAGCACGTTTGTCTGTTCTCCAGGAGCTTAGTATTCTGAGAAGAGCATAAGGTCATCTGAGTTATACAAAGGACTTTGAGCTTTATTGCTGATTCTTGGAACAGAGGGTAAAGGAGAAGAGAAATTTAAGTAAGATTTCTTGGGTAAATAACCCAAATGAGGTGTAATTCCCTTTTAAACCCAGAAATATGTATTTTTATATTTTCTGAAAAGAACTGAGGAATTGTGTATGAACTTCTTTCCATAAATGTTTCCTAAGAAGCTTCATGTAGATGCCTTAAGGTCTTGATGACTTGCTAATCTAGGTACAATCAACTTTATAGTTCTTCTGCTGTTTCTTCTGACACTTCCATACCAAGGTGGTGTCATTCATCTGCCATTCATATCCATCTTAACACTGACATGGAGAGGGACACAGTAAATGTAAAGATCCTTCATGAAGACAGAGGAGTATGACTCGGCAGACCTAGACTAACCATGAATCTCGTCTTTCAAAATCTCAGAGATATTTTGAAGTGACAAGAATTATTTTTTTTTTAATATTTTATGCCAGGTGATGCTGTGGGATACCTATTTTTAATGAATCTCTGTAGGTGTGCAAATAAGTAGGCATCATTGCCTCTTGAGGAGGCAGTTCTACTTGAGGCTAAACTCTGCTTAGTAAATATACCAACATGAGATGTGATTCTTACCAAATTTTGCAAAACTGTGAAGTTTATAAGTACTTGTTTACTCAGCCTTTGCTTGAATTCTCAGGACTGTCCTTCCTCTTCTTGGGCTTTATGTAGTTACATGCAGTTTTAGTCTCAAACCTGCTGCATTCCATTAAACTCTCTTGCAATTATTGGAAGGTGGTGTGTGTTTCTAACTCTGCTAACTAATTGAATAAGATGATGCAGTCCAGTGACTTTGGAATTCAAAATAGAATTGTTTCTGTATGACTTTATATGTGTTCAGCAGGTATATAAATAACAATATGGGAATGTTAACTATTGTATTAGACATTTGAATGATCTCCTTATGTAGTTCAAGCATAGTTCATGTTTCACAAAGATAATGTATTTAAACTTTTTGAAAACTTAGTTCAGATAACACTGTATCAGTCACATTTTCTTTGTATTTTGAAATTTAAATTTTGAAGAAGACTTTACTTTTAATTGGAAACTTTGAGTCTGGAGAATAAACATGGCAGTCTGGGGAAAACCAGACATAGAGGACATTTCTTTGTGCTTGCTATAATTATGGTGACTGGAAATCCACTGCCATAAGAATTTTCTTTAGAAAACACAAAAAGCCCTACGTACAGTTATGTGGTGACTCTCTCTGAGAAAAAGGATATAAGGAGAAAAAATATGTGGTATTTTTATTTGTCTTCCTCTCTATTTCAACAGCTTTACACCATATTCCCATGGTAACCTAACTTTTAGTGTTCTCACCCCGGAACCAAATCACCGACCTGGTTACAATGACTTTTACAATACTCCATCTCTCCAAGAATTTGTAAAAGCTACACAAGTGAGGATTCATCTCCATGGCCAGTATCATACTACTGATCCTTGGGTAAATTTTAGGCATAGATACTATGGAATTAATGAAGTTACAGTCAGCGGAAGGTAGGTATTATTAAACTCTTCCCCAACCCATCACTGCCTCTGACAATTACAGCTGTGCAAAGTATATAATGAACTGCCTAAAATTTAATGTTGTTCTTTTACATTTATGAATGAGAAAGGAATTTGTTCTGAAGCAGTGCATCAAGTTTGAAGTGATTGGTGTACTACTTCTTTAAAACATTTGCTCACATGTTATTTTAAAATTAATTATGCTTATTACACAAATCTGTCAAAAGCAGTCCTTTCCTTGGAATTGCCACTGCCTCTAAGCAAAGGCTTACGATTGAAACCATGGCTTGTGCTTTACTTCAGTACCTCTTCCAATTTGCATTACAGATTCTCAGCCATGGCAATTTTAAGTCTTAATGGAGAGCTCAATCTTTGTTTTAGCTGTAGTTTGTCTTTTAAATCTGGGCAGCTGTCAGTAAAAGTGTTACATTATCTGTGACTGACAACTTTATTGTATATAAGTGTGCTGTCTTGTGAAAGGACTAAGTGTACCCTGTAAATAATATGCAAATTTGGCAACAAAATAGTTTCCAAGAAATATATGGTGCAGATTTTTGTGACTAAGTATTATTCCTGGAATTATTTTGGTAGTTCTCATTTTGAGAGAAACCACGCCATTACAAGTCACGTTTACCTTCACATTTTCTACACTACAATATGTTTTGCTTATTGATTTAGATGTGTTTTGATAATGCTTTCACTAAAATAGCTAGAATCTTTGTGACAATGTAACAAGGAAAATAATTTCAGCTGTAGTTTGCAGGGCTATTCCAGGCCTCCAGAAGAGCAGCCCTTCAGGTAGCATGGGATGGATACTGCTTATTAACTAATACACTAGAAAGATTTTATTTTAGTAAGAAATGGACATTTGAAGTGAGATCAAAATGGCTTAAACTAGAAAATCATGCTTCATATGGTTAAGATTTCCTGAAAAAATATATCTACATTGTAAGGCTTAATATTGATTAATAATTGGCATTAATAAATTATTGCTTATTAATGTTATACACTGAAATATATAACAGTAATGAAAACTATAAGGTAACAGTATCTCTACTCCATGCTGAATTTTATTTTGTTGGAAAGCAGTTGTTGATATTTAAAAATATGATGACTGACATAGTCTTTGGAGGTTACTGCATTTAAGAATGTCCACTTTGCTGGTGTTTATTTGTCCATAATAAAGAACTATGTAGTACACTAAACCACCTATGTGATCATGTTACATATTGTTGGATAGAGGTGTTCCCATGTATTAATTTTTTCTCCACTAACTATTGTTCTTTCAGGTGCAACTGCCACGGCCATGCTGATAATTGCAATGCAGCAATGAATCCATATAGGTGTCTATGTGTCAAGGAAAGCTATACTGAAGGAAATAATGTTAGTATCTCCTTTGTCTATCTACATCACTTATGAACAGGATTTTAGTCCTGGGAAAGAATGTGTGTATGTGTGTTAGTGTTGTGCTACCCTTTTATAGGGAAACTTTCCATAGCAGGTATTAATTAAGGAAGCAAATAACTGGCCCTTGTCAAAAGCCATTCCACCACAAAACATTAGGAATGTTTTGTTGAGATATTTGATTTCTTGGTCGAGGATGATGCCACTTTCATATATTAAATGCAAACCAGAATTTAGACTGTAAGCATCTAATAAGAATTATCACTCTACCTGCTGTAGCAACTAGCAAATGACTTGTAGAATGAAAAGCTGATGTGCTTCAGAGTGTGTTGTGGTTATGGTGTGTTGGTTCTTTTTGTTTTGTTTTGTTTTGTTTGCTTTGGGGTGTTTTGTGTTTGGTTGGTTTTTTTTTAGTGTAGTCCTATGCACTCCAGATCCATTCAGTAAGCAGAGTCCTGGAGTTCAGCTTCCAATGTAGTTTCATTTGAAAGGGAACAGTTTGAGTTGTCCAACACAGCTCCATGATGCCAACCAAAACACAGTAAATACAGACAATTTGCTTCAAAAATTCATATGTAATCCAAGATAAAACATTAACATAGATTTACCTTCTGCTACTTGGAACATCTGTAGATAGCATTTGTTTACTTCAACTAAATTTGAGATCTTTTAATGCTGTTGTTTTATATAATATGTCTAAGATGGAAAGGGCTAAAATATTTTGGACTTGATTTTAAATATCTCTTATATAGTAGAGCACATGTAAGAAAATATATGTATATGTATTTGGAAGTTTATTTTCTTAGAGGTCTTACTTGTTATTTTGATCTAAACCAGTGATTTGGTTGGTGGCTTTTTAAAACATTGAAAATTTAACTTTGAACTTGTTTTTTAAGCATAACCTGTAAATGTCTATTTTATTTACTTTTTACAGTCATATATGACATTTGGTTATCTTTAAATAATCTGTAGTAGCAACATGATTGTTCTAAATCAAGAACAAAGTTAAAATTACTTTTTACTAGTCTGTGTTTTCAGATAGTCAATGTTAAGGTTAAATTTCTTGGAATTCATTAAAAAGACATATTAAAATATATAAATACAATTAGAACTAAAATACAGTCTTATAATTGCTTTGCTGTGCTGTTAGTAACACCATTTCTCAGTAAAGAGGAATTTTGTGAAGTGTTAGTGTAGAAACTTGTGTAGAAACTTGCAAGTTTTAACAATTCTTATTTTCCTACTAGTTTTATAATTCTAGGCCAAAGGAGAACCAAAATGGGGGTTCTTTATTATAAGTCAAGGCCTCCTAGAGAAACATGTAGAGGAGCTGAGAATAAAGCTACTAGTTTGCACTTCTTACAACATTTGTTTTTCTTGGAAGGTTTTCCACTACGATTTAGCAAAAGCAGAACCATGGTGTATGGGTTAAGAAAACTCATCCTGGATCGATGGTCTGAGGCCAGTCATAAGGGCTTCAGCAAGGCCAAGTACCACTGCCTGCACTTGGGCCACAACAACCCCAGGGGATGCTGCAGGCTTGGGGGAAGAGTGGGGGGAAAGCTGCCTGGTGGAAAGGGACCTGGTGGTGTTGATTGGCAGCTGGCTGAATGTGAGCCAGCATGGCCCAGGTGCCCAAGAAGGCCAAGGGCATCGTGGCCTGCATCAGGAACAGTGTGGCCAGCAGGACTAGAGACGTGATCGAGACATCAAAGTGCTGGAGCGCATCCAGAGAAGGGCAATGAAGCTGCTGAAGGGTTTTGAGGATAAGTCATATGAGGAGCGGCTGAGGGAGATGGGCTTGTTTACTCTGAAGAAGAGGAGGCTGAGGGGAGACCTTATCACTTTTCTACACTCACCTGAAAGGAGGGTGTATGGAGGTGGGTGTTGGTCTCTCCTCACAAGTCACAACTGATAGCTCAAGTTGAGCCAAGGGAGGTTTAGTTTGGACATTAGGGAAAAGAAGCTTTGCTGTTGAGTCTCCATCTGTGGAGACACTTAAGACCCGCCTGGATCTGTTCCTGGGTGACTTAGTCTAGGTGATCCTGCTCAGGCAGGGGGGTTGGACTAGATGATCTTCTAGGTCCCTTCCAGCTCCTAATATCTGTGAATCTGCGAATCTATTGAAAGGGTTATCAGACTGGAACAGGCTGCCCTGTTGTGGTAGAATTGCTATCCCTGGATATATTTAAAAGACATCTAGATGTGGTGCCTAAGGATATGGTGTAGTAGTGACCGTGACAGAGTTGGATAACAATTGGACTTGGTGATCTTAAAGGTTTTTTCCAACCATCATGATTCTGTGATTGTGTGAAAACTTGCTCAGAGATTCTGTGCCTAGATTAATTATCTCAAAAACAAACAAAATTAAAAGAAGCTGAGGTTAATAATGTGATGCATTGAAGGAATGATTTCCCAGTCACACTGAATATTAGATTTCAGTCATGAGTACATTTTGTAGTCTTTTGCTTTTGGAAATAGCCTTTGAAAAATTAAGAAGGGGTTACAGAATAGGAACCACAGTAGTTAAGGGTACTAGTAATCTCACATGCAGTAGTAATCTCACACGCAAAACCCTCCAAGCAGTTTGTACTTGCTAAAATAGTGCAGTTGTTAATCTGAGAGCATTTGATATTGATCATGTGAAAGATATTTGTGAAATTCATAGGGGATCTAGGTTTTCTACTTTTAATTTATTTTTTTTTTTTAAGAGGAAGTGTAGGATCTACAGTCTAAATGGGATTTGAACATAAATTTGAAATTTGTACATGGGTCAAATTAGAAAAAAAAATTGGAAGTGACAATGTCCCTTTAATTAGAACACACATTGTCAAATGTTACTTTGTAGGGATTAATTATAAATATTTAATAAAATCTGGAAGTTCACCAAGCACTCTTGCAAGACTTCCTGCTACCTTGTGAAAACAAACCAAATAAATTTTAATGTTGTATCTGCATTACCAGTTATTTTCTGTCAATGTTAATGTTCCCATGAGTGTCACATTTTTTGTTTGTCATATATGCGTTGTAACTGTAATTGAACTGCTTGAATTAACCATATATATTCAGAGTACAGAAGGGTTGTTGTTGTTTAATTATTCATTCTTTAATGATGTCAGTATCTACTAAATATGAAATGAAACAGAAGTAATAATAAAATAGAAATAGTATTTGAAGTATACACTAACTAATTCAACATTTATTAAGGATTTACATGAAAAGCAAAACCAAAATTCACCCTGATTTTTCACTATCACTGGCATTGATAAAACTGTATTATAAACTTACACCTGTGTTTCTCAGACTCCCACCCCAGTGAATTAAACACTTATTATATATATATATTTAAAATAATTGGGATTTATTAAGTCATTGCTGAAGGAAGTTTCAAAATATAAACTTTTTTGGTGTGGAGGAGACAAATGATTTTGAGAAGAAATTGCACTGGCAACAGCCTTGTATCTAACTTCTGTCCTGTGCTCACAGTAAGTCATCACAAATGAGAGGGTATAAAAAGGTTTTTGGCTTTAGGAGTTTTTTTTCAGTGTCTATGACCAGAAATCAGTGATCTGTTACAAGTTCTTAGCATATGGCAGAGTTTGTCCTTGTCACATTTACATTTAATACAACAACCATTTTGAATTTTTCTGGCATATACATCTGGGTAGATGATGTGCAGCAAAGCAATACTAGACACAGAAAATTTGCATAATTTTTTAGAAATAGAAATTGTATTTTATTTATTTACATCACTGTGTTACGGAGTTTGAAATACCAAAAGCAATGTCTTTCTTCCTTTTTTTTTTTTCTCCTTTTTTTCATGAGTTCTGTTTTGTTGAAGAAATATGTTGATATCAAATTTGAGATGATCGCAAGAAAGAGATGCTTAAGAATGACTTGCAGAAGTTGAGGGGTCAGATTAACAAAGAAGAAGAAATAAATTCTCACAAAGCTTGTCTTTCATCTTAGGAAAAAAATGTTCAGTATCTTCATTTACAAATTATTCTATAAATGCCTTGTGTCATGCTTTGAGAAACAGCTCTGGCTTTTACAAAGGGAATCTCAGGCACGAACTGCAGAGCCCAGATTTTTGTGTGCAAAAACTAATTTTTAGACATGAGCAATATTAGTGTTCAAAGATTTTCCATGATGTCACATGAAAAACTTAGCCCATGAAGAAACCAAGACAATTACACAATGTCAGCCATACTTTACACCCTCGGAGCCTCCTTTACAATGGTCATACAGAACTTAATAGAGAAAGGTAATGGCAAAATATGCAGGATATTGTAGGAATAGAAATTGAATTTAAATAAAGCAACTCTGATAAGTGCTTGAGAAGGATATGAATGGAAGTAAGAGAGTGACAGGATAAAGGTTTCAGGTCATCAGAGCTTTCCTTAATGGTCTTGAACATCTGCTTTCTGAAAAGCTGGATATGGTATTGTTGCTACTATATATATGTTGATATATTCCAACATCTAAACCTTATTTAAAGGTCGATCTGTATAAACATTTTAGATGTTGGAATTAATGATACATAGTACCTGAGGAGCAGAAAATATTAACTATAGTAAGTGTTCTGTATGTAAAAGTCTTTGTTATTGTGAAGCAAGCAAGCTAGAAAAGAAATATACTTTTTAGTAAGGTCTGTGCTGTAATTTGTGTATCCAGAGGATAGGCCTGGGATGAAAGTGGTTATATCAGAATAAAAAGGAGCTAAGTCAAGGAGGCAGAGAGTTGACTGGAGTTGTAAGAAACAGCAAACAGTAAGGCACCTAGCCCAGTAGTCTTATCTGCCTGAAAAGTTTAGATAACTTTTGATGTGTCTATGCAAGTTATGGCTTTGTCCATTAATTCCTCCCTTTACAACTGGTGTAATTTCACAGTTCAAAGATGCAGACTTCTAAAACATTCTGTCTACAAGCATAGCTGAAATACTGAAAGAACTTGTTGCAGTCTTAGATACCTCATGATTTGTTGCACGGGTATGACCAAGTAATTATGAAGTAGTCATTATCCCAACTTTTACATTTTGATTGACATTCTTATGTTTTACTTAAGAGGTAGGTAGATGGCAACCTCTTGGAAACTAAGAAGACTGTTTCAGTCCAAAAATTACTTTCAGCAGCTTATGCACTGTGCAGGACATTTCTTTCACATTCAGTGAAATAAAACTAAGACACAACTGGGCTGGTGCTTCGTTGTTGTTGGAAGTAGCTGTTGTAAATTATTGTGCCACATATATATTTTTAAATTTAAATGATTTTTCAAATATTCCATAGAAGTGCCCAAATGATTAGCCAATCTATTTTTTTTTTTTCTTTCACTGCACTAAATCTGTTATTAAAAAAACCCAAACACAACAACCATGCAACAGCTTCCTCTGAAGAGTAAATTTAACCCTAGGATTAACCCTGGAATGCCTAGTAACAATGGCTACAGCACTAATGTTACAGTTGAGTGAAATTCAAAGGCTTATTCTAAATAGCTAAGGTAGAAAGAAGGGAAAAATAAATGCAAGATCGCTTACAAACTATCTGGAGTATTGTGTTCAGTTCTGGGCTGCCCAGTTCAAGAAGGACGGGGAAATACTAGAGTGAGTCCAACGGAGAGCTAGACAGATGATAAAGGGACTGGACCATCTCTCTTACGAAGAAAGGGTGAGAGACCTGGGGCTGTTTAGCCTGGAAAAGAGAAGATTGAGAGGGGATCATATTAATGTTTACAAATATTTGAAGGGTGGGTGTGAAGTAGAGGGGACCAGTCTCTTTTCATTTGTGCCTTGGGACAGGATAAGAGGTAATGGTTGCAAGATGAAACACAGGAAGTCCACCTCAACATGAGAAAAATTTCTTCACTTTGAGAGTGACAGAGCTCTGGAACAGGCTGCCCAGAGAGGTAGAGTTTCCTTCTCTAGAGATTTTCAAGACCTGTCTGGATCTGTTCCTGTGTGGCCTGCCTTGGGTGTTCCTGCTCTGGCAGGGAGGTTGGACTTGATCTCCAGAGGTCCCTTCCAACTCCTACCACTCTCTGAGCCTACAAATTTAATACCTCGAGCAAGTCAAAGCTTTGGTAAAACAGAAAACATGCCAAATTAATCAGCTGTAAAATATGACTTCTCTCTCTTATTTTACAGAAATCCTACAGTGTTGGAGTCTAAATGAGAGTTATATGGAGTAGATGCCTGATTTGAAAATAGCTTTGAATTTTAATCCTGGAGTATTGATTTACTGAGAAGCCTGATTACCAGAATTAGTGTGGTTGCATCCACTTTTATTTTGTAGGACTTGGTGTGATTTCAAGTAACATCACCAAAAAAACCCATAAATTAAACAGGAAAGGAGTAGAAATATGTCTTATGCTGCCTGACAACATCTGTTCCAGTGTTTGAGCTCACAATTGTATCCCACCGTTGGAATCTGGCTTTCAGAATTGGAAGTATTATGTTCTTTTCCAGTCAGGTTATTTTTCAGTTACTTTGCCATTGCAAACCAGTGATAGTATCTTTCCTTAGAATGTAATTAGGCATATGGTATTTGTCAACCATCCATTACATCTGTGCTTAGTTTCTAAAATCAAGTTGCATCCTTTTAAGTTATGTGGAACGTTACAGTGGAACCCCATAAAACACTCTTAGTTTCTGTTCTGTCTTCCTTAGTAATTTGCCATCACTTAAAGTGTTCTAGCTTTTACTTTTTCCTAATAAAACCTGGCTTTCTGAGTTTAAAAGGTCTTTGTAGAGTTCACAAGAGACAGATATTGTTCAAAACTCTGTTAACGTGTGGTCTTGGTAGATAGTTAAATGCTTTAGTGAGGGGGCTGAGGAAAAGCCATGGGGAAATTAAGACAACTGTCTTCAGAGTGGAGCTAAGATATCCTGGTATAGATATTGCCTAGAAGCCATATTTATTTGGCTAATTAAGTTATATGTAGTGAAAATATAGTGACAATTGGGTACAGACTGGGATTCTGTAGGTAGGAAAAAAAATTACATGATTAATTGTCCTATTGTATTAAATGCTTACAGCAGCAGAATAAATAACTATGGTTGGGTGATACATATAATGTAGCTTTTCAAAGACAAGACAGTGCTTCATAATGCCTGAGAAAGTGTCATTCTAATTTTGATATCACTTCAACAGATTTTTTTTTATATGTGTACAGTTAATAGCATAGGTGTAGTATAGAATAATTTGTGTAATACAAATATTACAGCTGTGTACATATGGTGGTTATTTGAACTGAAGTTTGGCTAATGGGTGTGAGATGGCAACTTCTATGCTGTTTAGGAAAAGAAAAAAATGAATAAATTCTACATAACATTAAAAAAAAGAAAAAAAAAAGTTTTGCTACCCAGAGGCAAGCAGGTTTCCAGTTCATTATGTCTTACTGGAAATCTTAAGGTATTGTTCCCATTTCCTTCTGAAGTATATTGAATATGTATTGACTTCAGAGTCACTGTCCTCAGCATTCTTAGCAACTAAAAAGGAGCTTGGCATATATAGATGTAGGCTGAAGTCACTGGTAATCTTTACAGAAGTGTGCTGCATTCAGGAATTTTGAGAAGGTAAGTTTTTAATAATAATTAAAAACAGTCTAATTTCATTATTGGAAATAAGTTTTTTTTATCATAATTTTGGATTAATGAATTGGACCAAGATGGGCTAGGTATTTTAACTGCCTGGCTTCATTTAATATTTTTCTCAGAAAACTTTTCACAGAAGGTGAGCAGTTCAGCTACAATATATAAAGAGAATATGTTTGTTATTGTCCATAGGGAAAGCTATAAATTTAACAGGTTTTCTGAAGGGGGCCTAGATATAACCGAGAATAAGGACCTCTGCATATTTGTGGATTTTATGGTTATTTTGTCAAGAATTAACATTCTTTGTAAAAATCAGTTAAGATTTGTAAAAGGCTTCTTGGAAAGTTGCCTATCCATTTTACACATGGTAACCAAGAATCAATTCCCTCAATAACCCTTGAAAATTTCCACAACTCCGCCTTGGACAAATGCAGACTTTGCATTTGGTGAATGAAGACCTTCAGAAGGTTGCCACATGTAGATTATCATGCTACTAAAAGTGAAAGATAAACACATCAAGTCTGGAAGTTAAATGCAATGCTTAACCTAATAAAGGTGTGACAAACACATCAGAAAGAGTTGAGAGTCCAGTGTGCATTTTTAATGCCTTCAGGTGTGACAGCTGCTAGAACAGCAATTGTTTCACACTCGTTGCCAACTTTTGAGTAACTGCTTTTTTTTTTTTGCCAAGGCTTTTAAATAGTTTTGTCAAAGTTTTAAAAGTCATAAAACGAAACACGGTTGTTCATAGAGGCTCTCTACTATGTAATCAAATGCTATCTTTTTCTCTCTTACTCCTTAGTGCTTGTGTATCATTTAGCAATAGGTGTAAGCACAGGGGTGCATTAGTAACCGATCTAAGATTAAATCCAAAATGAAATGATGAATGTTCTCAGCCATTGTGCAGCTAGCCGTGCACAAAGGGAAAGTAAGGGCTGGCAGGTTGGTACCTATTCCTGTCATGTTTATCTTTCAAGGAGGATGTATTTCATAGAGATGCTCTGAGGAGGAAGTTGCATGAGTAGGATGGTTTGACTGGGAGCTTGGGTTTCTTTGTTGTGCTTCCCAAGCTGTGATATTTTGAGTTCCTCCTAGTAAATAAATTAAATCCTGAACTACTTAAAGATATTTTTACTGGTTTGGATTTAAGCTAATTAAATGTCTATCAATAGTCTTTGTATCCAAATAATTTGGAAGAAAAAAAGAAATTGTTTAGGTGTTCTGTATCTGGTGTATCCAGCATTCCATTGGTGTAATTTATAGCTTGACAGAGTTGAGTACATGTAGAGAGTTATAACTTTCATTTACATTTTTAACTGAAAACTTCTTTAGCCTGTATTGAGTATCAAAATTCTTAAAATTTTATTCTTCTGCCCACATGCCTTTATTTCAACAAGTTGTTAAGCTAATAAAGATGAAGAAAAAAAGTAAACACACAGAACAAAGCATGAATATAGGTAGCATGGTAGTGTTCTTGTAAAGAAATAGTCTATTTGTTTTTGTTTCCTTCCAGTGCGATCGCTGTCTGCCGTTGTACAATGACAAACCTTTCCGTCCAGGTGACCAAGTTCACGCCTATAATTGCAAACCTTGTCAATGTTACAGCCATGCAGTAAGCTGCCACTATGACTTAGCAATAGACCCTTTTCCCCAGGAACACTACAGAGGTGGTGGTGGAGTGTGTGATAACTGTCAACACAACACGACTGGTAAGTCACTTTTTTTTTTTTTTCACTTTTTGACTAAGTTTTGTGTCGCTGGAATTAGTCATGCTTAGTGCCTGACAGTCCAATAAATTCTCCTGTATATATATTTTTAAACTCTCCAGATAGTACAGTAATTACATTTGCATCAATACTTAGGCTACAGAACAATGCTACTAAAATTTGATCCAATCTTTTATAAATTCTTCTGTGCAAAACACAGAATAATAAATAATTGGAGCGTGTAGCTTCAAAGCTGTTTGCATTACACATGCTAGAGAATTTAAATCTGGAATATAGTCTTCTTAATGGGACCAGTTTAACAGATAACATTAAAATGTCATGTTTTGCTCAGATATCAGCTTATTGAGTACAGGTTTCTATTCTGTGTAAGAGTATATTTCAATAGTTTTTTTTTACCAGTTCTATTTCCATTTTCTTGGCTTTGTCTAGTAAAGGGGGAAAAAAAGAAAAGTTTCAGGTTCAATGATAATTTTTCAAAAAAATGTATAGGCATTTGCATAGCACAGCTTTTATCTAAGTGTGGTATTACATAACAGATGGAAGTTTAATGGAGTAAAACATAGTTTGTAACAGGTTCATTGTTTCATATGCTCTGGATCACTAAATTGGCAGGTAGAGATGAAAGGTGCATTAAAATGGACGTCCTGAAAATTATAGAATTCTCTCAAAGGAATAGAGTCTTTAATTTTGAATTATACAGCTAATTTTAATGAATTGGAAGCCATAATGCATAACCCTTCTTTCATGCAGGAAAGAACTGTGAGCTGTGTGAGGATTTCCATTACAGACAAGAAGGTGCAGATCTTTCAGCCACTGATATTTGCGAACCTTGCAACTGTTATGCAACAGGCACCAAAAATAAGAGCCTCCTGTGTGATAATGTAAGTAGCCTCTGCAGAAAAATGACAAAACAGCTGGGTAAGACAGTAGTAAGATTCTATAAAGTGTATTTAGAGGGTAACTATAAATTCAGCCTTTTCAAAATGAAAATTGACAAGCATGAGAGACTGAAAACTGAGAAAACAGAAAGCAATTTGAGACATATTATTGAGGAATTTTTCATCTAGATCAGTCAGCAACAGACATAAATGATTCTGTATGAATTTTCACAAGTGAATAGTATTTTTGTGATACTAACAGGTACCTGTGTGCTCAATAATGTTAAAATGTCCAGGCTTTGAGGGGTTGTGAAGGTCTTAATTTCAAGTTACTGTAAGATTTTGAAAACTCAGGCAATAAGCTGAGCCTGAAATTGAACTAAAATTAAACTTGTTTTCCCTGTAATAAGATGATAATAATAAGCCTTTTTAATACAGTAAAAAAGAAACCTGCAAAGTGATGCTGAAAAGAGAACACCAGCTATGCTTTTAAGCCTGTATACCTCATTGACATGAGGAAGTCTGATAATAAATCTACCTGTAACTTTCAAAAGATACATGTTGAAAAAAAAGCAGGAAAAATTACTTAAGTCTTGAGCAATATATTAAAGATACATTGCTGTTCATGTGCTATCCACATATGTCCTGTCCATTGCCAAAACCCACATTTTGGTAGTAATAGGTAAGAAAGATCTGCTTCACCTGAAATGTATCTTAAAATCATTTTAAAGATAGAATTTATTCTACAGGAAATTGATATAACTTCTTTAGCTTGTTTACACATTTTCTAACTCTCTTTTTTTTTTTTTTTCAAGCTTTTCTTTTCATAAAGCATTCTCTAGCATTTTGCTTGTTACTCTGTTTTATTTATCAGTCAGACTTTGTGGGTCTTGTGTTTTCATCCTTTCTTCTACAGTGGTACAAATACATGCCCAGTTTGACTCAGTGCACCTTCACAGGACTTTAGCTTCCATACATAGGCTGAGTGATATGCAAATTTAGTACAATGTGGTTTTTTTTAATAATCCCCTCTAATACAAATAAGAATTATAATTTTTTTGTCTTCTGAAAATGATGCATCACAGAAATTGAAAAAAAAACCCCACCAACAACAAAAAAGCCACCAAACTTGAAAAACACAGGTATCATCTTAGGACTATTGCTTATAGGAAAGATGAAAACAAATGCTCATTTGTGTGTTCATGGTTTGTGGTGAAATGTTAACCTAACAACTTTAGCTGTGATAAATAATCAGAGAAAGAGTAGCTTACAGTGAAATATAGTGAAATATTCACTTCATAGTGAAATATACAGGAACATTGATGAAGCTTCACTATGAAAGTAAGAATGGGGAGATAATATGGGAAAAACTGAGGAGACTCTATTGCTCAATAAAGCATCAGTTTGCTGCAGTAGAAGCAGAGGAGGGAGAAATGATTAAGAGGCATTAAAGAATAGATTAATAAGGCTGGGGACTAAAGGCTGAAATGAATTATGTGAAATAAACAGAATTGAAGTGTTTCCAAATTAGAACAGTGGAAGATGGAATTTTAAGGAATAAGCACCCTATTTGTGAAAATTATGTCACAATGATAACTTTCAAGGAAATATGCCAAAAATGTGGCACAATACACTTTCATTGCATAACCTCACATTTTTTCACAGTTCATCAACATTTTTTTTCTTTTCACAAAGTACCTGTTGTAACTAAGTTCCAAGAGTTTCCAACATGGAAATACTAATTTTATAGCTTATAGTAATGAGTGGGATTTTAGAAGAGTGCATCTGTGGGCAGTTCATTAGACCTTTTTTGCAATGAGGTCTTCCTTTGAGACTGGTGGGAAAAGATAATTGCTAGACCCTGATAAAATTTGTCCACTTCTGTACTGGTTATTGACTTCTAATCAGTGTAGAAAAGTTACATGCCAGTTGCATAATCTTTGTGAACGTTTGTCACAAAATATTTGATAAAAACAAAGTCCAGATGAAATATTTGAGGTGCCTTTTATGAGAGTGAAAGAATTGGCTCTCTCCTTCCCTTCTCCATAACCATTCACACTTGAGGAAATTCTGCCAGAATACTGCTGGTGTGATCATTCTTGCTCTGTATGGAGAGCTGGAGGTTAATTTCTTCTGACCCTTATACCACAATCCTTGACTCATTTTCCTGTGCAGCTTTCTACCCAGCCTGCTCTACAAATGCTTATATGTTCAATCAGGCACAGAAGTTTGTAGTCCTTTCATGATTCTATTATAATATGCCATCTATAATAGTGTGGGGAAGAAGCACTCGTTTTCCAGAGCATTTGTTTCTAGACAGAGTGCTGCTATTGCTTTTACCTAGTCTTTGGAAGTACCATTCTGGTTTCAGTGAATTTAGGCATCTTTCTTTACTCTGCTTATTTTGATTTTTAAGTTTACTCTTAACATGCAAATAAACACCTATTTCATACTTGTTCTTGGAAAGGAGCTGTACTTTAAAAAATATTGTTGAGAGTTGCAAAGACTTAATTGCCTTCTGTCAAGGTGGCAGCTCTATTGTCTCATGTTGCATGAAAACTCTAAGGCATAACGATGAACAAAATGTTACAGTTTGCTCTGAGGAGTCAAATGAAAATACATTCAAATTCTATCAAGTAAGCTTTCAAACAACCTTCAGGTTTAACTTTTTATATCTTCCCTAAATATTGCTCTTTTGAATATATTTTTTTTTCAGAATTTTGAATTTTTTTTTTTCAATATGTGATGGAAAAGCTAGCTAATAGCTGTGTATGCATTTTTATTTTAAACCAAAGTAGATTCTTTATTTCTGAAAATTTTACTTCTGAGTTTCTAAGTTCTTCTGCCTACAATTATAATGAGCATTTCCCTTTTCTCATTTTTCCAGCTATGCAGTTTTCAACCCATTTATTGTGATTGACAATAAATAAATAACTGGAATGTGTGTTACAAGGCAAAGAGCGTAGGTAAATAAGTTAATTAAGGGCATTTCAGTCAACAGATATATTGAACAGAGTAAGGAGTATAAAGGATGCAGACATGTCAATGAAAAGTTCATAGGCATAATGGAGTCCACAAGAAAATCAAGTTAAATAATCAAGTTATAAAACACTTCATTCTGGATCTTGGGTTTCCCTCATAAAAAGCCTTTAATCTTATTGCTAAAACGATAAAATAGCTTTTTATATTAAATAATTTTATGGCTTCCATTCTGATGGGTTTTATACCATGGAAATGCTGGGTTTCTGTGACAGTTGGTCAACTTACTTGGGGGATTTGGTCCACTGTCACACTTCAGAGTGTCATGGGCAGAGAGTAAACATTTTACACTTTGAGCAGAAGTAGTAGAAAGCTACTGACTTTTGAAAGTCATCATGTGCATTAACAAGAATAGATAGCAGGGGAGTGAAAAAGAACTTCATTATTGCTGCTTATTCAATTTTCAGTTCCCAAAGCTGACATACTGAGAATACTCTCAGGTATTTTGGTGGTCAGACCATTAACCTATGTGTGTGAGCCAGCATGCCTTGCAGTTCTCATTTCCTAAAGTGAAGGGAAAAAAAAAGTCCTCAATCCTTTTCCCCCTCTCCCCACCCCCACTCCCCTCCACCCCACACTTCCTGAGATTGCAGTCAACTGGATGCTGGGGTCCTTCCCAGATTTACAACACTTTTTTACTTGGAATGAGTAGTGTATGATTAGCATTTATATCAAAAAGGCAGAACGCTGAGATTGGAACCAAGCAATTGCAAAGCCGAAGGCAGGATGAACAGAAAGAATTTCATGCAGAAACTACATATATACCCATGAGTCTTAAAATGTAAGTTTTAGGGCATTGCCACCTGGTCAGCAGAATGTGCTTCTGTCCTAGTAGAGAGTAAATAATTGAAATTAGTAATGACTTAGCTAGTCACAAAAGGATTTTTTGGTCATGTATTTTGGCTTCAATACCAGAACTTAACTTTGTTAAAATAAAGTTAGAAAGTGTCATCTGTAGTTGTTTGCTTGATGGTTGTTTTATTTGGTAACATTAAGCCATATCCTGTATTTATTTTTCAGAATTGTAAAGATTGTTTAGGTTTCTAGCAGTAAGTCTCCTCTATTACAGAAACTAGAGAATAGCTATTTGAAATTCTAGGAATATCTAAGGAGAAGATGATTATTTTAATTTTCAGAAAGCTTTAGGCTAGCTATTAATTTTTCTTTTTATTATTTTTTAACAAATTCCATTTTATACTTTATGAATACAAATGGTCAACAAGATTTCAGGTAGTCAGAAGATATATTTCTGAGACCATGATACATACATGTTGTATGTCTACTAGATGAATGCTATGGCTAAATAGTTTTCTGTACCCTAAACAATAATTAAGACAATTATTTGGAAAATGTCACCCTTTGTTCTAAGTGCTTAATCTCTTCATAACTACTTAGTTGAGTAATTGGGCACTGGGGAGGGTCCCTGAACAGGCTCATCTTTGAATTTGTGATTCTAGATGTGATGAGTTAGAATGTCCCCAAATTAAAAGAGTGGCATCATTACATTCTAAAGCAATGTGAACTGCTTGGTATATCTAGAATTCAGAAATCTCAAGCAGTATGATTTCTGACTAAGGACAGTGATGCTGTAGCTGTGATATGTGCAGGAGAAAATTGCCTGTGTACTTTCTATAAGTGTTCACATTCAATGATAAGGGGCTAATGTGTATTTAATGTGTAAACTACAAATGACACAAGGGATATATCCCAATTCAGCATCAGTGATTTTTCTCTACCAAATAATAATTATAATTATGAGGTCCCAAGACACATCACCACTTGATAGTAGTAGTCAGCTAGACTCATTTTTGTAGTGAACAATCCAGACAGCTATTTTCCATAAGTTAGTAATCAAGATGGTCATGTTAATAGACAGGCTGTTTCTGACTGCTCTCTGGGTCAGAACCAGGCAACTGTTGAAATCCTGCTAAAAAACCTTTAAATACAAATTGCTACCAGTATTCTCAATTACACTTTTGTTCCAAAATAAACTAGATTTACAGAAATAATCATCATAATAACAACAGAAACCACCGTGCTTCATAATCTATTTAGATACTCTCTTGGTTTTATTTATCAGTTATTATCTTAAATTTAGCAATGTGACACCACAAGGTGCATAAGGAGACAAGAATTTTAATAAAGAATATATATATATGTTTGTGTGTATTTGTATAGGATGTAAACAGCAATGTTAAACAGGAATGTTAAAGCCAATTTTTCCCCAAATTAAGTCAAATTGTTTCCTAAAATCATGCAGTAACCAATTTTTGTATGAACTTGACAGTGCATACATAGTTTTTTTTGTTTTCTTTTAGCTAAAATTATATTTTTAACTAAATAAAAAGAAACTTATTGCTTTTTACTTTAATTTTTCTAATTTCTTTGTTGTACCCTTCAACTATTTGAGCTGAAGCCTTACCTGTCCTCATGTCTTAAATATGCAATTCCTTTTTAGTACCTCAGAGAATAACATTTACTTTTTCTGGAGTGGTATCATATTGTTCATAATTAATTTGTAGAGGCTCATGTCACTTTCAGATTACTTTTTGCATTACTGTTTCTTCACTACTTTTCTTTATTTTGCATTCGATGTCTTCTTGCTCTGCATTGTGATTTGAACTTCTGGATTTACTTAACCTTTACTGGTTTTAGAATCACAGAATCACAGAAATTAGGGGCTGGAAGGGACCTAGAAGATCATCTAGTCCAACCCCCCTGCCTGAGC
>JANHGL010009303.1:234581-245275 GCA_024611195.1 Ceyx melanurus | reverse complement strand
GGGGACTCCACTAGTTACAGGCCTCCAGCCAGACTCTGCTCCACTGACCACAACTCTCTGGGCTCTGTCCTTCAGCCCAGAGAGTAACGTTAACTTCCTGATTTTGATCTGATTTCCACTTTTTGAAGATTACTTTTTGCATTTAATGCTGTCCTTTATGTGGTAGTTTTTGGAGTTACTTTAAATTCTCTTTCGGTATGAGTTACATGTTTGTTTAGTATTAGTACAATATATTTATAAAACACTATTTTATGATCTGAGTATGCTATGAACTCTAACACAGTGTTTATTTTACAGTAATATTAAGATAGGTATTTTTCTTCATTTAGGATTAAACTCAGATTATTTTTTTTCACTTGAGAGTTCTCTGAATGGCTGTGATGCATGACCGGGTGGCTTATAATAAACTAAGTATCTAGGTCCAGTGTAAAAGGGAATAACTTGAAAATCCTTGTTGCTGTTTTTTCTGATATTGTGGTCTATTAACTCTTACTTTTTGTATTTGCTCTTCCTTTCTTCATAAAATACTGTTTTCTTGCTTTTTATCTTCATCTTCCTGAAAAATGTGGCTGATACATCAGTAGTAGATCTCTGTCCTAAAAGCGTATTGAAGAGGTTTTAGTGGACTACAGGATCCTTTTACAAGGAAGGGGTAGGAATACCTGCTTCTCTAACTTTCATGTAGTGTTTTCTGCATGAAGAATTTACTGTTATATGTTGAGATACTATGTTTTATATTGTATTAATAAAGCACAGGGCTTCATTGCAGAGTGAAGGGTGTGATAATGTATTTTAAGTGGAACTTCTGGGTAGCTTTGTAATGCCACAGGACTCGCCAGTCATTGCAGCTTTACTTTACTTATTGTTTTAAGATGAAAAAAACAACTGTTAAGAGAAACTTTCTGGTAGCTGATTAAAACAAAGTATGTTTAATTATCAATGTTATAGATGATGTAGATTAATAACTAATTTTGAATCACTGTATTTTTGCATATTTGTCAATATTTACACTGAAAAATACAGTGACCTAAAGAAAATTACTTATAACAAAGTTTGTATGCTATCATCTCAGAATTCCCTAGAACAATTGAGTTAGAAAAATTAGTTCCTTGATTATTATAATCATTAACCTTCTGCCAGTTTTAATCTCCTACAGCACCGTGTTGCTTTAACTCCTTGTTGTGTATCTCCATTCGTGTGCACCTGCCCTTTCCCTGTGGTCATTTTTCCCACCATATTTGAAAGTGATTAATATAGATATTGGGTGGTGGTTGGTTTGTTTTGTTTGTTTGTTTGTTTGTTTGTTTTGTGGGTTGGTGTTTGTTTGTTTTTTTTTTTGTTGTTGTTGTTGTTTTTTGTTTATTTTGTTTTGTTTCTTTTTTTTGGGGGGGGTTTTCTTGTGGCATCCAGAGATTGCAAATTGAGGTAGCTCTCTAGGAGCCCTTCAGTCTTGCACAAGAGGGAAGACAATTACTCCCCAGATCATTGCCCACTTATAACAAAGGATGCCTCAGCTCCTTCCAAATAGGAAATCTTCCCATTTAGGGAGCGGGAGAGGACCTTTATATACTGCTACTGAAGTGGAACTGTGGATCCCAGATGAATCAAGAAAAAATGAAGAGGATTTTAGACACTGGGTCACATCCTTCTGTAAATGAAGAGAAAATTTCTCTTGCATGAATAACCAGAAAGGAAATACTTCAACTTTGCTCTGTTTATTTGTTAATTCATATCATATGAACAAAACTTGACCTTTGGAAATGATAGTGTTTTGCAGCAAGTGTGTCAGTCACAATGTGTAGTCACAAAATGTAGTCACCATTTATACAATGCAATTTTGTAAATGTTCTTTGCAGTTTTCTCTGTCCAGATAGTAAATGTTGCCATGTTGCATTACTCATTTCTTTTTTTTTTTCTTTCTGTTTTGAAAGAACAGGATTTTTAAACTCTATTTAAAAATTGTATAGTTACACTGCTTAATATTTCTTTTTTTTTTCTCTCAACAGATTCAAAAGTATGTGTTACACTGCCTTATTTTTATTTCTGTTCCATTTAAAGTTTTCTCCTCCCCAACTCATACTCCCATTCTTGTTGCTAACGAAGGTATAATCTAAAAATAGACATGTTCATCATTCTATAATATTTTGTATCTTTCTAGATTGGAGGCCAGTGTAATTGTAAGAGACATGTGTCTGGCAGACAATGCAATCAGTGCCAGGAAGGATTCTACAATCTACAACAGTCAAACCCTGATGGCTGCAGTCCCTGTAACTGTAATACCTCTGGGACAGTCAATGGAGATATTACCTGTCACCAAAATTCAGGACAGTGCAAGTGCAAAGCAAATGTTATTGGTATGTGTAATGCAAGAGTTTGGAGACATTTTTCTTGTTTTCTCTAGAAATAAACCACATTTGATTTCTAAATGAAAAGTATAGTAAGCTGCTGAAGGCAGATTATAAAAATGAATGAATTTAAGTGTTGAAAAATTATTAATTTACTTATTCTATCAAAATACAGCTAGAAGCTTAGTTTAATCAACCCTTTAGAAGGTTTTTTTATGGCATAGCTACATTAACTTACATAGCTCCATACTATTAAGTCACAGAAATAATGTAATTTGCTTACTGGATAGATGTTTCTTTTAGGAAATTAACACTTTTTCAAAATGTTTTATACTTAATGAGTTCTAAGCAAATCGTTTCCATGCTAGTTTTCTTAATAGACCAAAATAAATGGATTTTTTTTTTCTCAAACAATTCTGTGCTACAGGGTCCTTTGTGATAAATCTATCCATTTTTTTTCTATTATATTTCTTTGAACTGTTCCTATGAAATGCAAAATAAGTCAACATAATTCCACAGATCATGTACATAGCTGGGGTTAGTTATCAAGGGCCACATAATTTTAATTTTGTAATTCAATGCCAAGCTGATTATAATAAACTGCTACCTTCTGTGTTATTTATCATTTTTTTTACAAGACGTGCTTTTTTGTTTGTTACTCCCATAGGTATTTTTCAGAAATTAGATTTGATTATAGCAATTTATTACTTCCAGCATATTTGAGGGGAGCCACAGCCACATAAGGACAAAATTTATCAAGTGCCCAAAATACACAGTATATATAATACACTTTGAAATGTTGATGTATGGGAATATTATGCAAGGAGAATTTCCTGATAAAGCGAGCCTTGCATGGTAACTGTACATGTCTCAGACTACACATACATCTCAAGAAATAAAAAAAAAAATCTCTTTTGGCTTTGTTATAAGCACGATTAGTAATCTGGTTTTTTTTCTTTAGCTAACCATGGCTGTGGGTTGTATTATCAACATTCAAGTATATATTAATTTAGAGCTCATTCACTTGTGAATATTGACTTATTTGAAATATTATGAGTCTTGGTTTCTTGTTCTAATTTCCAAAAGCAAATGCAAAATACCAACAAATAGAGAAATGCTAAACAGGCATAAACCTGAACAGTTTGTCATTTTTCCTGTGAAATGCCAAATACCAATGTTTTCATATCATGAAAAGTATTCTAAGAATAAAAAATAACCTCTGTGCTTCTTAAAACTTCTCTCTACATTTGATAAAAGTTACTTCAGAACATTCTTAATTATTCTTAATTATGTTTTTTTGGCCACATTTCACATTTGTATCTGTGAAAACTTTCTTAACTCAATGTGATTTTAGTATACAAGAAATGCATGGTCTGGTTCTCATGTATTTCATTGTCTACATTTAATTTTAAATATTTCCCCCTTTGAATAAAACAATAAGAATTATTTTTATTTCCACTGAACTAATAATAGAAAAAAGCGTAAATGCCTTCTGTAAATTTATCTGTAACTGCAGCTGTAGTTATGCAAGTGTTTGCTTGCAGGATAAATTCTTTCCAGACTGGATTCTCTTTTTTTTTGTTGTTGTTGTTTTGTTTGTTTGTTTGTTTGTTTGTTTGTTTTTTCTTGTTTTCCAAACCAATGGTAAATAAACTTCTATATGTTGGAACATGTGCAGCAAACTTTAACAAAGAGCTTTCCTCTTTGTATTTCTAAATTGGTTTTTAGAGCAATCTGTCTATTGCTATTTTATCTATTTAAACAAACATGATAACAGAAAAATGCAATGATGGACTGCAGTGTTATGAAACATGAACTGTTAGAGTTAACACAACTGTTAAATCTTACTAATGATTCTATCACCAGTAAAATACATTAGCACCAATAATTTTATTAAAGTAGGTCATTCATCTAGAATAAAAAGGTAGAAGAATGTGAATTAAATGCCAAGCGTGCTAACTCCCCTGTACTTGTTAACATTGAATGTGATGCCCTGTAGGCCTTCCTCAGTATCGTTAGGAATAGATTACCTGTCAGGAATATGTATGGCATATTCAAATAAGCACTGTGCATATTTTTAAAACTGATATGATATGAATCCATGTAGACCAATTTTAATAGTTCAAAATGAGTCATAATTCTTGTTAACAATACAGTTATTTTTAAAATTTGCAGCAATAGTGGTCCTTTTTTATTTTCCTTATTGAAATTAAATGATATGCCTTAGGTGAGTCATTCATCACTGTTAAAGGAACATGCCTTCTGTTGGAGTTTGAGTTTTTATCCATATGTATAATGCATTTTCTACCATTTTTAGTTTTTTTTTTCTTCATTTAAGTTGCTAGATGTATTTTTGTAAGGGTTTATATTTGTTTTAAATGTTGACAATATTTTGCTAGAATACAGTATTTGTTTTTCACTGTGCAACAATTAAGCAATAGCTTCACAGTGAAGTATTTTCCCTTTGCAAGGGAAAATACGTAACTGTGAATTTGCATCTTTCATATAATAATCTAGTTTGCTTTCTTGTAATGTGCATTTTATAAACTAAAATACAAATGCAATCCCTTGGGGCAGGGATAAAGCAAGCGATGACTTGGAAAACAAAGCTACTAAAGCTACAGGATGAAGAAAACAGTTTAGATTTTAATGTACTGCAGGAGTTAAGTAAATAATATATTAGGATAAAAATATTTCATTTTGGATTATGGAAAACATTTTCTGCTTTTAGTAAGGGCTAACAACAACCACTAACATAAATGTAATCAGTGTGAAAACTGAACTACAGTGTTAAGTAAATCATTCATTGTTATTCATCTAACTTGTCTTGTCCTAGAGTATATTTAATGTTTTAATATATGAAGAATATATCAGAACAGATTGAGAGCCCAATGCAATTCACTGTATATTGCATTTCTACGATATAGGGTGAAGAGTTCATGTAAGCATTGATTGTGCAACAGGTGCTGCTCTGAGGGACAAAGAGATTAATTCTGGTTTGTCTCAGAAATGTTACAAAGAATGTCTTGCAGATCTATCATAAATTGTATTGAGAAGGCAGCAGGAACATTTTCCTTCTGAAACAAATTGGAAAAGTAAACAGATTTTTGGGATGCCACTGTTACTCGATTGATTTGTGCAGCCCTGCAATTCCTGTTAATTATGAGGGTGAACAATATTCATCTTTTCCTTTCTCTTTTATTTTCACATATAGTGTACTTATTCTTTTAAAAAATTAAAATTAAAAGCTTTTCAGGTTTGTGGGGTTTTTTTGTTGTTTTTTTGTTGTTGTTGTTGTTGTTGTTGTTGTTTTTGTTTTTGATGCCTTTTCTCTTTCCAGGTCTTAGGTGTGACAGTTGCAATTTGGGATTTAAAGCTCTCAGATATTCTAATGAAGATGGATGTGAACCCTGTTGGTGCAACAGCCATGGATCAGTGAACCAATTCTGCAACCCACTCTCTGGGCAGTGCAATTGTAAAGAACGAGTGAAAGGGCTTCACTGTGACACCTGCATGGACAACTTTTATGGGCTGGATGTAACTGGTTGTAAGGCTTGTGAATGTAACGCTGCAGGGTCGTTTTCTGACACGGTGTGTGACACGAAGACAGGGCAATGTGCGTGTAAACCACACATTGGAGGAAGGCAATGCGACGAGTGCCTGGATGGCTACCGCAAAGTGCAGGAAAATCATTCCTTTGTTTGTCTGCCATGTAACTGTGATAAGGCAGGCACAGTAAATGGCTCTCTGCTTTGTGACAAATCAACGGGACAGTGTCCTTGCAAAGCTGGTGTAACTGGCCTTCGGTGCAGTCAGTGCATGCTTCACATGTACAACCTCAGCATGAGCAGCCACCTCGGCTGCCACCCTTGTGACTGTGACGCTCTGGGCACGTCAGCGGGGACAGTCTGTGACCACGTCTCTGGACAGTGTGTCTGTTTGTCTCAGCGGCAGGGGAGAAGGTGTAACGAGTGTAAACCAGGTAAGGAAACTTGGAGACAATCTTAAATAGTAAGTTTTGCTTTCTCAGTTCTTGCAGTTTTGAATATGTATTTAGATGGCTTTGTGTCTGACGTGTGTCTTATTATTATTTTAAAATTTCTTCCTGTGTGAGAAGGCAGTATTAGTGTCCTGATTGCCATCAGATATTCTATTGCCACAGAGATTATATAATTTGTGTTATTGCTGAAGTTTCCACGTGTCTGAAGTAAGGATAGACCTATTTCTTCTTGCTATTGAGAAAATACACAAGTAGTCATGGTCCATTCACTTAATAAGAGGTAAACTAGCAAAGTTTGATGAACATTAGCTATGCTCATATGAAAAATGTGGATTTGGAAGGCAGAGTTCAAGCTCTGCAGGAAGGGCACTTCATGCATAAAGCTGAGCAAGGCAGGAGGCACAGATATGGTTGCTTAAACTTTGATAAGGGTGGCAAACATGTCACTTAAAAAGCATTCCCCTTCTTTACTGTGTTGAAATGTGCTTACATTCACAAGGGCTGCTTACAGTTCAGCCTGATAAGTAGGTGATACTGCAGTGAGTATGAGCTCAATATTTTTTGTACCACATTACTGAAAACAGACTTAAATTTTTCGTTATAAGCAGGAATCTCTGTAGTTATATTTTTATGTTTTTGTTTTAAAAAATTATTTTTAAAAATAAAGTGAAACTATAGGTAATATTAACCTACCCTTAGTAATAATATTAAACAGATTTAATTCCTGTTAAATACATATGTAATTTATTAAAGTAGCAGGTCACATTAAAAAGTACATTATAGCTCAATTGGTTTTAATATGCCATTCAATAATTTGAACAGAGGTTAAAAAAGCTGCTTAACCTCCACTAAGTATTTTAAAAAATACTTTCACTTACATGATTTTAGGTATATATACTAATAAATAAGGCAGCATTCTGTTTTCCTTAGTTCTTCCTCCAGTGCTATTTGACCTGCTAACCCTCTCCAGCAGCCACTTAATCAGAGATCGGCAGAGGAGTGATGTCAAGGCTTCCTGAGTCAGTGACTGCCCTTGTCCTTGAAAAAGAAAGGCCAGGGTTTATGCAGAACTAAATGGTTTAAAAAGGTTTAATTGGTATTATGAACAGACTGGTTTGTAGAAGAGCTTACATAGCACTCAAAGGAATGCTTCCACAATAGTCCCTGTTTAAAATAAATAAATAACAGCTGCAAGAAAGAGCACTCTTCTGCATGTGAAAGTGTGTAAATCCTCATCATTATATTGCTCTTAGTGTAACACAAGTACAGTGTAAATGCTTATCATTGTATTGCTCTTAGTAACACAGGTACTATGGTACTTTCCCTGACATTTTAGCATTGATCTCTGTGTGAGCTGATTCAGACGTTTAATGTATCTAACTTTTATATAAATATTCTTTGTTAGTATATTCCAAAGGAGAGTTTTTTATGAATTATGGGTGAATATAGCCTGCTATTAATACCAATATTAAGTTGTGGAAGTATGGAAGATTTTAATTGGTTTCCAGTACTCAAATGTGGCCTATGGCTTTGCCTTGGGATAGAGATAAGAAAGTGTACTCCAAGTATATATATCTCCAATAATATATATATATATCTCCAACACAGACTAATAAAAAGCACACAAATAATTACTTAAACCTGTCAGCCATAAAGTTATATAGAGGATAGCTTTGGATGTTGGGGCATTTCAACTCTGTGGTCTGAGTTTCCTTGGTGGAATACAGGTCATATTTCTCTTTATTACTCTGTGTAAGCTTGTTGTTGTTAGTGGTATTTAATGTCCCATATTAGCATAAATTCTGTGCTTTGATAAAACTTGAGAGGTTTCCAAAAGTTACCCAGATCTTAATCCAAGAGGAGCTGCAGTGGAGGAAAATTCAGACTGTATGTAACTTTGGGAATTACAGTATGAGGGTTTATTAAAGAAAAAACAACCAACCAAACAACACTTTCCGAAGCATTCAGCCATGTGTTTCATCTGTTAGATTGTATTCATGACCTGCTGTCTTGTGGTTTATTCTCATACATGTAACATTTTCAGTAGATTTCTGTACAATATTTTTTTTAAATTAATTAATGATGTATTCAAAGAGGAATTCTCAATTCTAACATGAAATTGAATGAAAGAATAGTTTTACCTTGTATATAAACTTGCTTTTGAGGTGTCTTAGTTGTGATGGTAGAAAACAGATCTTTCGAGTCCACAAATAGTTATGAAGTTTGTCCCTGCCTTATTCTGTGACTGTATTGCCACACTGACTGGCATCTGTGCCATACAAATCCTGTTTGACACAGATGTTGAATCTTGTTATGAGAGCAGTAAAGTTATCAAAAAAACCCAAACCAATAAACCAAAACACAGCATTTTGTAAGTTCTTTACTTAGTGACCACCGATTTTCATGGAGGGGTACATAGTATGAAAAATATATAAACCAGCATGTAGGAAACGTAGATGGGCACCAGTAATGAGTTTTTGTGTACATACTACTTGACTTCATGGCTAGTAATCTGCTAAGGATATTGTGCCAGTGTTGTCAGTGTTGCTAATTGTGCATTTTGCACAAAAAGCACTGACCATGCATAGTTAAGGAATGAGCATTGATGCTGTAGTCGGTAAGCATGTAAAAGTGCTAGGGAATTGTTTGGCTGTGCCTTTTACAGAAGAAGAAATAGAGTATGATTAACAAAATGAAGTGGAATACTTAGCTGTGACTTTCATTCTTCCTTTTGAAGAGTATGTTTGATTGACAAATGTGATCAGTTATGGTTGAATTGGAAAAAAACCTGATAAAGTATAAGCATAATGCTAGTTTTATATATAGATCTCTTAGAGATTTGCAGTGGCTGTCTTAAAATTGGAAATTGGCTCTATTTTACATCAGTGGATCCTTCATAAAGCAACTTTTATGAGCCCTTCTAACCTTACTGTAAATTAAGCTTGCATTAGGTTGTTTCTTACTCTTCCCTGACAAACTCTAGGTGGTGGAAGTAAATAATAATAATGGGCATGACAAGCAGTATGCATTTGAATGTAGTGACTCTTCTCTTATCGTCTACATTTAATCATGTTAATTTCACTTGTAAATTAGTTGGGGATGAACTTCCTCCCATTTTCCTATCCCTCACTTTTACTTAAAAAATTCTGTTATCCTTACTTGCCACTTCTGAAAAAAACAATTTGTGGTAGTATCCGAAAATGAAGTTAAACTTATTGACCGTTTATAAAAGATAATTAACAAAAAAATATTATACTGAATCCTTCAGTGCTCTACAGTGCTTTAGGTGGTGTGACATTAGGAGAGCCAGGATGTCTAAGATGAAGGCATAGCTTCCTTATTGCTGCTGTAATGAAAACAATATATGCTTTAGTGATCAATCCTGCACAGCTAAAATGAATTTATTTTGTAAATGCGCTAATTTACCCATAATAATATTTTCTCACCCATTAGTTTCATGCAAATTTTCAGATGGACAAGGATCTGTTTTACCCTGAGTGCTTATAATTTACTGCAGCTATAACCCGGGTCCCAAAGAAGTGCTTTGACCTTCTGTAGGAGTCCAGGCTTAAACTTGTTTCCTGTCTTCGTGTTATTTTCTTTAAGTGGAGTTGTTCATTGTGCTCAGGAGTGACATTGCTGGGAAACAGTCTCCTCTGTTTATGCACAGGCTGGGCACTGTACTGTGCAGACAGCAGCAGTCTGAGATAATACAATCCATGCTGCCTCACTAATAACTTCAAGCTATTCAGTCTCTGTGGTGGCTTAGTTCGGGGCCTCTCTGGAATAAAGTGCCAACAGCATGATTTTTTATGATGCGAATGTATGTTAGCTGGAGACTGATATCACTTCACTGTCCACTTGAGATTTATCTCACTGAGGACCAGAGGCTAAACTTGAACAAAGATTTGAGCAGTAAAATTCTAATGTTTTCAATTTGTTTAGTTCCTTTGCTATTTGGATATAAGTTCACAGCGCAACATTGCTGCAAAGGCAGAGAATACCACCCTAGGGGTGTATATATAAAGCCATCTCTTGTAAGACAAAAGAAGTAATAAGGCCTTGGGTGATACGACACATTACAATACAATTTTGGTCTCTTTATTATAAAGCAGGACATCAGGAAGTTACTGGACAGTGAAAAAGATTCAGTAACTAAGAACATGACTAAGAAGAAACTGATTGAACTTTATGTGGAGTGAGGGTAAAGTGTCTGAGAAGTCTGCACAAATAACATACCCAAGTAACAGCTGAGTTGTTTCTGTTAAAGATGTGCAATAATAATAATAATAATAATAATAATAATAATAATAATAATAATAATAATAATAATAATAATAATAATAATA